>WJFB01002378.1:0-19813 GCA_009870185.1 Pygmarrhopalites habei
CCAACAATTTGTTTTTCATTTGTGCATTTCCATTTAGAAGCGATGTTTTGATTTTATTTATTTATTTACAGAATGCTACCAAAAACATTTTTACTACAACTTGTTACAAGTAACTTGTAAAATTTTATAAAAAAACTATTTTGTGTAGTATGTACTACTACAACTTAAATATATAATACGTATTGCTTTATAAAACCATTTTGTAAAATATTTTATTATTTTCGTACAGGTAAAAAACCTCCAAAAGATGAAACAATTCAATCCTCAATTTGAGTACTCTCAAATTTGGATAAAATTTCTAGCTCATACGTTCAATACTACAATTTTCATGTCCTTCCCTCCCAGTTAAATGAAATGTCAATTGTGGTAAAGATTGATATGGTGTTACTGAGTAGAAGGGGACTTGACTCACCAGATCGGCAGGGACAAAATATTTATTCAGAGGTAATCCAATGTTAAAAATGGAATTTTGAAGACCACAGTCAAATAGTCAATAATTCTTTACCTATTTTATACCAATTTGGAACCCTGATAAAATACTTTATCAAAATTTTCTTGCCTTTTTCCACCATCCATAAAGTTGAAATTCTCTGACATTTTTTCAAGGAATGAAAGTCTAGTAGATCACTGATTTTCTCGACTATCTGTACATTAAAATAATATACTGATTTTTAAAAATTGCTCAAATAGCAAACTTATCCACACAGTACTACACACACACACTGCATAGGTACATAATCGACCAAAGTATATGCAGATTTCATTTTTTAAAAATACATTATTTTTATCTCTGGTGTATGAAAGACTTTGTCAACAACTTCTGAAGTTCTAGGGTAATCGATATCCTCTCAATTAATCATTTTTTCTTCATCTTCTTTGGATGACAACTCTAGTTTGTTATTATCACTCATTCTTCTTTGTTTCTGTTACAAGTTACTTGTAACAAGTTGTAGTAAAAATGTTTTTGGTAGCATTCTGTAAATAAATAAATAAAATCAAAACATCGCTTCTAAATGGAAATGCACAAATGAAAAACAAATTGTTGGAGGTTATTACCAGCTGTTGAACATGACAGGATCAAATTGAAGAAAGTGGAATCATATTTTTCTGGAAGTCTGAAATTCCACATACACAATTTGCGTTTTTAAAAATAACTTTGACACTGGACATTCAGCCTTTACAAATATTAAAATATACCAAGTATTAAGAAATACTTACCCAAAATACGTGCTTCTGCCACATAAGATTGTTCTTGATTTTGTAACTTCGAAACTGTGATCAATTCTTTCCAATGTTTTTCTTAGAAAAAAGTTGACTCATTTTCAGAATATTAAGAGGTGAATTGAAACCGAGATTGAAACTGTGACAGGAATTAAACTACAGCAACTACAGCTTCAGTTTCACACAGTAATATTGTGAATAGAAAAGAAATAAAATATGAAAAAAAGTAGCGTAGAATTTTTTTTCAAGATATGCAAACGCACTTTGATGACGTACAAAATATGCTCTATGCTAAGTAATTTTATGGTTGGTGCCGTAGTCCTGTACCCTTCGTATATACGCTGCCGGCCATGCCCTTTGAAATCGCGTGATCAAAATTGATGAAAGATGATGATGATTGTAATATCAATGATTGAAAAACTGATAAAATGTTTCAAAAAAGTTATAAATCAGGTTTCGAAGACTGGATTACAATTTGGAGGTTCCGGAGACACGATTACAACTCATCTTTCGGATATTCTGGGAAAAGTCTGCGGATGTACAACCATTGCAAGTCTATGAAGATGTTGCAACGGATGCCGGCGCCATTCTGATGATCTTGTTTTTCGGAAGGCAAACCTGTTTAAAGATTCACAGCAAAAAATGCTGAAGAGTTGTATGTAGGTAAAGTTATTACAAAATGCTTTTATTAGCTTTAAAAAAATATACAACATTGCACATGAAGATTATGGTACGCTAATATTATTTTTACATTAGGTTCTGGTTATGCTGTATTGACTATGGGGGATCAGAACGAGTTGAACTCATCTGGATCTTTCTGCAAAATTGTGTATATCCAGTCAGTGTGTACAGGGACGTTGGTAAAAATTGCTGGTTCTGAAACTGTTTGGTTGCATTTGAAACTGCTGAGACCGACAAGGGTGTAACTACCGATTGAGTTTTCACAGGCCAATGGAGCCCCACCCTGGTTAACCTAGGTGAGAAAAAAATTAATTTATAACTACAGCCTCTCATTTATTTCTTACGAAAATAGAGAAATTAAATCTATACCATGCAAGAGTCAATCTTTGGTTCTCCACCAGCACAGATACTGGTCCTGTGTAGTCGATAATTTTGTCCAAACATTCCGTTTCTCAGTCTCATCTCACACATTCCATGTGAAATGATCGGCAGGGGTACTTGCACTATTGAAAAGGTGAGTTGAAGTTAGTACTAAAACTTTTTTGATTAATTGTAAGAAAACTACTTAATTTTGTATGTTACAATATAACATTATATGATAATATATCTTTCATAATATCTTTCTAAATATATTATATTTAGAAATATTAAATACTAAATATATTATTAATTTAGATTGTACCCATTTCATTTGATGTCCATCCAGTCGCCACGCATCTCTTGTCTTCAAACCTGTCAATTGGTTCGGGTAAACATATTCGAGATACATGGTAGTCAAATTTAATTTTCTCTTTAGTCACAACCAAGGCAATGTCATGGACTAGATTTGAGTTGACCAGTTTAAATCCAGGATGACTAATGAGTGCCCTCGGAGTCACTTGTTGATGTGGTTTCGTCTCGAGATTACTCTCCGTATCCCATTCTCCAACTCGAATTTGTACATTGTCTATCTTTGCACTGTAAACAAAATTCAAAATTGACATTTAATATTCGGTCCATTTCGTAAGTTTAGTGAAAAAATGTTGAATAGTTTGACATTACTTTTTCAAACACGTTGCACTTGTGACGATTATTCTCTGACTTATGATAGCTCCACTACAATTTGATCCGGAATCATTTCTCAGTATCAAGGACTGCCAAGGAAATTCTCCGAAAGTAGTTGTAGTAGATGAATCATCTTGGTCAGTTGATAATGGGGGACGTCGAATTCCACAAACTTCATCCTCATTTCGTTTTTTGGCTTCTTCAGTTTGTTTCGTTGGAGTTGCAGACGACATGGACGCAAAGTCTTCACGGAGGTAGCAACAGTATCCATCAACGGGTAAATTGGGTTGTCGACACTAAAAATGAGTTTATTCTAATTAGTATTTGAGTACTTTTCATCCCCCAATATTTATTTACCTTTTTCCGTGTTGTTCTTTTCCTAAATTGCAGACGGATGTCAAACGCATCCAAGTCTCCCTCATCTGGATTTAAAGTCGAACAATAAGCCTCACTGAGACACTTCATCCCTTGAGAGCAAGTCTCTTTGTCACTGTGTCCTGCTAAGGGTGACAAGAGTTGAATTTCTCCAGGGTCAGTCGTATCATTTTCCATTACTTGTACTGGTGGCAGAATCAGTCGTAAGAGATCTTGAGGTGTCAATGACGGAGGTTCATAATATTGAGATGGAATGTTAACTTTTTCTCCAGTCTCATCACTGATAATGTAGTCACTTGTACGACCCACTCCATTGAAAAAAGGATAGTACTTAAATTCCCTTTTGATATTATCGTATTTTTTTGGTGGAACTGTTGGAGGCTCAGACTTTCCCTCATCATTTGTACTGTTCTCAATAATGTACGTTGTTTTCATCACTGAATCAGTAGTCGAACTGACATTTAATGTTTCTGACATGTTTAAAACTACATCTTGACTTGTAGGTGCTTGAGTGTCAAATAATGACGAGTTTTCACTGAAGAGGTTAATTGTAGTGTCCGATTTAATTGTAGTCGTTACCACATTATCCTGAGGAATGTTATTTATTTCTCCAGTGACATTTTCCTTGGTGGTCGGTGGTAAGAGCGTAAGCGATAGATTTTGTAGCATACTAGTAAATTGTTCAATTTGATTGTTGACATCTTTCTGCTCAACTTCCGTTGTTGACTCAATTTCAGGAAGAGCCAAGATGTCTGCAGCTATTATTTGAGAAAATTTATTATTACTATCAGTATTATTTGTACTTTGTGACACTTTGACTGTTGTGGGTTCCTCTATCAATAAGGTTGAGCTTGTTGTTGTTGTTGTTGAGCTAATTTCTTGTTGATTCGGGGAAGCAAATCTTTGTACTATGTTTGACTGATGATCGATTGTATCCGACACGATTGAGATTTCTGTTGTCGCAGTTCCATTGACCTCTGTTTTTAGTGAAAATAAATTATGAAACGCTGGAACTTGTAGTGCTAAATTTAATTGAGCAGGGATTTCCACTGGGGAAGAGCTAGGCAGTGAATCAGGGTAGCTTGCGATTGTATGTATCCTCAAGTATTTGCAGCAAACATAAGAGACTCCATCAAAATTCGTTTTACATGCCTATAAGAAATAGAAAAAAAATTGCATTTAGTTATACTTTGTGACATTGTAAGTGTATTTCCGCGTTAAATACCTTTTGGTTGGAGTTAATCCGGATATCAATTTGCATGGCCAAAGCGTCGGCAGATGTTGAGTTGTCCAAAATGTAACCCCCATGACAATTAAACGTTTCGACACAGCCTTCACCGTCTTCACATTTAATTAAAGTTGTTGCAGCAGGTTGACTGGTGGATTGATTTCCTGCCAAATAACGAAATGTCACTGATGAATTCTGTGGTATGTTGTTAACTTGAAGGAAGTTTGGTTAGTAGCAGTTTAAGCTGTGGCTTAGCAATGCTAAGTTGGCATCCATTAATCTACATCCAATTGCTTACCTACGTGTATACATTTATGGTTAGTCAAAGCTTTTGTTTTCATCTTCTAATTAATATGAAAGTATTAGTGTCTTTTCTCAGTATGGTGATGTGAGGACACCTTTACAAATTAATAATTGGGAATGTTATCTGTTGAAACAATAGATCACGCCTACAACATTGTGATGACCTCACCATTATGTTTTGATGTTTTTTGTGACAGTTAATAACCGACTCTACACGGCTGTGCACAGTTAGTTGACAAATGACTGATGTGTTTACTATCTCGCTTGTAAGAAAAGTCAGCTTGTCTCACGAATCATGAGTCACTGATTAAACGTCGAAAACTTACTTGAAAAAAAAACGAGTATTTATACAAGTTGTCCCTAATTGTGTATTTACGCACACGCTAATACACTAATAGCTATGTATTGACATGAGGTACATGTGTTAAGTGCATTAGAGAAGCTACTATGGTTTATAATATAATGGAATAGCTTTTTACGTCATCTCAAAAACGTAGAATCTTGTGTTAGACGCATTATTGAAAACACACTCTGGTCATTAATGAGCTATGAGTGAAACTTGATGTTTTAAAGAGAATGGTCAGAAACGTAAGATGAATTATCATGATGCGATTATGGTGTCCGTCAATTAATTTGACTCATTTAAATTAAATTATTTAATTGTAGATTGTTATTTGGATGAGAAACCTCAAGACAAATATACAGTATTATTTACATGAGTCTACAAGCAATCTGTGCTCATTCTGGTTGAGTTGAACATTCAATTAATTGTGCATGTATTCGTAATCTGTACATGTCATGTGTATTTTACAGTCTTTCATTTGGTACAGTACACATGTGTAAGTGCAAAGTAAAAGCAGTGAATTTTAATAAGGCATGCTTCCCGTGTTGGGAAGTTTTCAGTAATATTGGTTACTGATTAATTGAAAAGTGGTTAATAATTCTTATCTAGTTAATATATACAAAAGGTTTACAAGTTTGTAAGTTTAGTTGACACTATTACTAGTTGCATCTGGTTGAACGTTGCCCCATTTGAGTATTTGGGCAGATTAGGAGGTAATTAGCATAGCACAATGATGAGATGTTTTTATTTTGAACATTGGCAACCACCACCAGTTCCACCACCTAATAATATATATATATATTCATCATCAAATAATCTCCTTCACAAGAAATTTTTCAGTGTCATACATATTAATATGATTACACGTAACTTCTTTATTAGTTTTATTAGTCTTGTTAGCATATTATCACGAAATGTTAGAGTCTCATAAGCATTAATATTTTTGAAATATAAATTTTAGCTCGCTTGTATTATTTCATTAGCGTCAGTTCTATGTTATAATATTTTTAGTTATACAATTTTATTAGTTGAGTATTAGCTCTACTACTAGTACATAAGTAAATGCTTCGTTAATATCAGCTCTCGTTTCTTAAATATAGCACCTGAAACGCTAATTAATTTCATTGTAGGTAAAAATATTTTTATACTGTTCTCGCATTAGCTCATCTACCTGAATAACTATTAAAGTTATTTGTTGGTTGTTGGGGTTGAGAATTGTACTGTCCATTATTTCCTCCTCCCTTGTCGCCGTGATGATGATGATGTTGTTGTTGTTGACCTCCATTCATGTCTGGCCATGGATCCTTGTAGTTGGGGTCTCGACAACACACACCTACTACTCCAGTTTTAGGAGATGAGCATGCCTACACAATAAATCCTCAAATTAAGAATTTATCCAGGAAAATGTGGACAATTTTAGTGTTTTGTGAAATTCTTTATGATTGAATTACCATCAGAGCAACACGATACACTTTTTCTGCGGCTGACAAAACAACTGAGGTTTCTTCAATTTTGCCTTCAGCATTACAGCGGTCATCAGGGACACACACTGTACAGAAGCAAATATTTTGCCCATCAATATTGTAGTTTACTACTAATGATAAGTGAAAATAAAATTATACGTACACAAAGCAGCAGGACAGCCTGGATAAGGTGGTTGTTCTGAATAATTATTTGATGGTGACTGATAACTGTGTTGTTGTTGTGTTGGGGGTTGTTGATATTGTTGTTGGTAGCCCACATGATTATTTTGGGGTTTAATGGAAGGGACAGAGGGTTTTTGATAAGAGACTTGTTGTGGTCCAGGATTGTAGGATGTTTTCACGGGTTGAGGTTGGACAGGGGATGTGGGTACAGAAATTCCATATGAATTGTAATTGGAAGCAGCGGGTGGATTGTTGGGTTTGGGAGATTGAGGTATTGGTTGATTAATTTGTTTTATGGGTTGAGGAGAGTAGACAGTCTCCGTGAGAGATCCACCACCGTAAGATCCTCCAGAACTGACTGGAATTTGGACTTGTTGAACTGGAAGTTGTGGTTGACTGTATGAAGAACTACTGTCCTGTGGATAACTTGTCTGTCCTCCATGACAGTCCTTTTTACTTGTCAACATACAATTTGGATTCACTATTGGTGCAGAGGGGGACTGATAATTTTGGTAGGACTGCGTGGGTGGATTGTAAGACTGGATTGGTACTGCTGGTTGAGATTGTTGTTGAGGTGGATTGTAACTTTGAACCTTGATTGAGGTGGGCTGAGGTGGATTGTAACTTTGCACAGGTTTTTGTGGTTGATAATTATTTTGTACGGGTCGTGAAGGGGCTGGAGCTGGGGCACCCCATCCTTGACCTCCTCCACTGTTGTCTACAGTCTGTTCTATGCCAGGATGATTGGCTGGTTTTTGAAATGGACTTGGATTTTTCCACCAATACTCTCTGAAATTAAACTTGATTTTAAATTTCCAAATGTTTTAAATAATTTATTAGTTAATTGTGAAATTTCCGTACTGTTGTGTTGGTTGATTTGCTTGATTTGGAGATTCCCATCCGCCACCATTGCCTCTAACAGTTGAGACACTCAGTAGTTGAATCACAGCGAGTGTGTAGAATAACCACATTTTTCCTCCTTTGTCAGTTTCTGTACACACAGACAGACACACACGATTAAAACACAAATACACAAATTGTTGTCAATGTGTGATCCTCCTCTTTTTTGTTTTCTAATATTTGTCTGACTGATTTAAAACAAATTAAAATAATTTAAGAGATGTGTATTTTTTAAAAATTATACACTGGAAACATTTATTAGCAGTACTTTTCTCAATTTTCTTGGTTTATGTGCGTGTCTTTACGAGTGAAATGACAACAATAACAACAATACTTTAACCTTTCTACTACCAACTATGAAAAGGATAATAGCTAGATAGACACACACACAGGAGTATCAATCACAGGTAACCATGAAGGCTGATGAAAAGTGACTGACTGAATAAATGAACAATGAGAGAGAGGGAGAGATGCTCATGCATTGCAGATGAAACAAGTTCTGTAAAAGGGTAAAGATTAAATTGCTGTATATATATAGAGTCAAATGGTAACAATTGTGAAGAATACCTGAGATGAGTTTAGTCCTTCGTCTGTGAGTGTGTACACCTTTTGAGTGTGATAGCGTGAATAGGAATAATCAAATGAACAGGGTGTCCTTCGGCTTTTATAGAAGAAGTAGCAGTGATCTTGGTCAATGACGTCATTTTCAGTTTCTTGGGGGAAAGAGAGAGAGATGAAGATGAGTATGGCCAAGGGTTGCATTCACACACACGCGATTCAACATAAGCAATGATTACACATGATATTAATAAAAACAGGATTTAATTACAGGTCGTTTCTCAAGTTCAAGTGCAATGCAGTCTCTTTTAGATAAAGCTGGGCTCAACCTGACTGCCAAATCCAAATCAAGAAGAGAGAATGAAAGGGAGTTGAATGTTGATACACAGTCACTACCTACTCTATATGGACAATCAATTTTTTTGTCTTAATATCTCATGTGGATAATTATGTTGACGAATTTAAAAAAAGATGAGGAGAAAAGTTTTAATGATTGAACAAAAAGCAATCTGTGTGTTTGAATTTTAAAACATACTAAATTGGAGTAGTGTCCACAAAAGGTTCAGCTCATTCTCCAAGTTTAATTGACTATTTTTGGTGTAATTTCCCTTGAATTACTCCTTTGTTACATAAGAATGGGATGATGTGTGGGTAAAAAATGTCACATCCAACGTGAGCCTACGTTTATAACTTGTCAAGTAATTTATAATATAACTAGTATACATTCTCGTAATTTCCCAGTTAATTTTTTTTCCTCTCATGAACTATTTATAGCTGCCACAAATCATGTTTGCATACACACATACACACATCATGTTCAGAGGAGAGGGGCAATCAATGCAAATTGAGGATGTCACGACTGTTGTTTTTGCATAGGGCCGTCTTGTTTTTCGTCCGACAGTCTAATTCAAAGAAGGCAATTTGTGAACGTAAAGAAGCGTCTGGTTTTCAGGGTCTCTGTAGGTTGTTTCTTGGCTTTGCTCATGTATCACCATCATAACATTTATTCCTAGTATTGTTGTCCATTTTTTTCCCATTCTTCTCCTACACAAGCATTGTTGATTGTAATTGTGTAGGTACATGTTTGTGTGTGATTTTTTGATCAATAATTTTTATCATCATTAATCTGATGTCCAATTCAACCACGACTCTCGTGGGTCATCGGGTTTTTACGTCATATGTATCGTGTCCTGAACTTCACCCAATTACCAATGACAAT
Organism: Pygmarrhopalites habei; assembly: GCA_009870185.1. Lineage (NCBI taxonomy): Eukaryota > Metazoa > Arthropoda > Collembola > Symphypleona > Arrhopalitidae > Pygmarrhopalites > Pygmarrhopalites habei. The sequence goes on from WJFB01002378.1 coordinate 9,519, forward strand.
ATCGACATTTGCGAGGTACTTTGTGATTATGTTTATCATCAATAATTACTACTTCTTTTTTAAAAAAATCTCAACAAGATTTCTAATTTAGTTTGGTCCAGTCATCATTCAGAAAAATTGAGTCATTCCTAGACAAAGGTTAGTATGTACAATAAAAATGAACGATTACCACTGATTGTGCAATTTACAGAAGGGAGGCTATAAGGAAAATGTTGTCGGAATAGATTGCATAAAATGATAATATCCTCGTAGTATGCCATTTCTTTTAGTCATTACTATCCTTGTTTGAAATGACTTTTTTGCACATTTTCTTCCAAAAATGCACTGGCTAACATCTTTGCGAATTTGTGTAAGCTTGATGTTTTATGTCGTTCCCTGGTACAATTGCGAATAATGTTGAAAAATATTAGGCTACATTAAAACACTGGAAGTTATGAGAAAATAGAATGAGATTACAATTCTGCTTTATTTATTTTTTTTGTAGCATCATCTCTACATTGATTTTAATTTTATATAATAATAATATCATCATTAATATCTCTATAGAACAATAAATGTAATGTACATGTTTTGCAAATGTTTTATTTTGTCCCTTTAATGTTTTCTTTTATATAGTGTGATATATATCACTTATGTGTTATGATAGAATTTAGATAAGGTTCAGTGAAGGTTGGATTTTTGGAGAAAAAAAAATTATGTGGACTTTTATATCTCATCATTCACAACTTTTTCCTGTTGTTGGGATTTGGTGTGAAAAATTACCAGAACCTGAAGCTCTTGGACATGAGCTAAATGTGTTTTAATTCTTAATGTGTGTGTGTGTGATTTGACTTTGTAGTATGTAATATCTTTCATATGTTGGTTCAAAATATACAAACGTCCTTTACCTACAAAATGGTACTTTGTGTGTGTGTAATAATATTGCAATATTTCATTGATTATCCAAGTTAAAGTATAATGCGTGTGTGCACACAGTGAGTGACTGTTTGTGTGTGTTAATTTTTTTGCACTTAATTATAACATTCAAGTCATTTACAAATACAGTAATTGTATTTGTGTGTGGAGATGAGTTTCGGAATATTACACAGAGAGTAAAAATTAACAGCATCAGCATCAAAATTCCTCTACACACTCAGTAAGAATTAAGAAGGGATGTTAAATATGGTGATAACGAAAATCTGTATGGAAATATATTGAAATGATCATAATATACCGTAGTTTGTCTGGCTCTATTATTTTGTTGTTGTGTGGGCCATGGTTCCATATGTGCAGCGGTTGTGTGGAATTTGTAAGGCTATCTATTGTAGAAGGTGTGTAGACGTGTGTGTTTGCGTGTGTGTGAAGAACCAATATGTATATTTTGTTTTATATCTATACTTTATGTGGAAAGGGATTTGACATGGCTATTTACGTCCACTCTCACTCTCTGTCTTTTTCATAATTTTATTTAGAAGATTTAAAATTTTGAAGCGATTTTGAAATAAATTTGAGTAAAGTAAATGTTATGTAAGTCATCCTTTGTTTTTATGTTATGAAAAAAATGACATTGAAAAAGTTTTGAAATGACATATGTAATAATTATGATAATATTGCTCAAGTGACGGTGATTTCTTCATCAGATGGTTCAGGGGCATTGGATGACAGGTCAGTCGGGTCATCATCATCCATTTGGTCATTACTTGGTGAGATGGGTGGGGACTCTAACTTTGTCAAATGGATTTCATCTCCATTGGCGTAGGACAGGGAAGGGGGGATGATGGGAGAATGAAGAGGACTCAAGTCGGACAAGTCTATCTTTTTAGGTTTGTCACTGTCTGCATCACTGAGGTCTGGATTGGGATTATTTTTATTTGGCAGTGTCTGCTCCCTTGACCCACCACTAGCCAAAAGTTCACGTTCTTTACTGTTCCGCCATTTCATTCGACGATTCTGGAAAGAAGGGAGGAAAACAATGGTATTATAAAAAATTAACAATTAATCTGCTGTTCACACACTTTACTCGAGTAATTGTCCAGAAAATTGTAGTTGTATTCTGCGTACTACTACTAAAAAATAGGGAGACTTACTTGGAACCATATTTTGACCTGCAATTAAAGACCAAATAAATTTATATTATTACATCAGTTGTCATACCTCAGGAATTTTTATAGCCACATTACGTAAATGTGAACTTGTACAGCGTAGAAGAGAGAAAAATATATCCAGGTAAACTTAAACACGCGGCTTAGCTACGTTTTGAGGATTATCTCATCACATTTGTGCTCACAGCATGAAGAAAAGCTTAACCTTTAAAATGTTAAAACCTCCTAGAGTATATACATATCAGGATTGATATATATATAAGTACCTAACTATATTTAGGAGGATTCAAGAAGAGCGCATAATTTGTGTATTAAAATTTTGAGAATTCTCATAATAGTGGACGTCATTCATTCCTCCATAATCCCTTTTGTAATATTGTGTGTGTATGGAAACGCGTGATTTTCTTTATCATATTTATCAAATCTTCACTCTCCCTCCTTTCCCTCTCCCTTCCAACTCATACTTCATATGGCCTACAGCTATTATGATAGTTACGTAAGCACATTAGTTGTTGTTATGCATGGATGCCTCACACACACTCACACAATCTTTGTAAAGTGCAAGAGCAAACTCTGCCTCTCTCAGGTACACACAGTATAGGAAGAAATATGATGATGATGCCTCCTCTAAAATACACAGACATTATTATCCTCTGAATCAGATGATGTCGTACAATTATATCCGGTTGAAATGATTTCGTGTAAAACCTTGAATAAAATTTGCACTTAATTTTACAAAGTTGTACCATTCATACACAACACAGCAACAATAATGGTAATCCTCTCTTCTTCTCCTACCTATTGTACTTGTCCAAAATAGCCATTATTCAGTTTGTATGAGGATCATAATATTGTGTATTATGTATCCAACCTTCCCGGATCTACTCTCAACAACGCACATAAAGGATTCTATTGTGAAATGTACATTGTATATAATAAATAGATTGCAAGTCGAGAATAATAATAATTATAAGTCAGTGCAACCTGTGAACATAATTAATTGTCCCCATACACACACACACCCACACTCCCTCACTTTCTCTCTGCTCTGACTCGTCCATATATCGAGTTTCTTTTCTCAGCTCTCCCTTTTTCAGTTTCTTTTTTAATTTTTGATTTGCAACTGAGATATAATTAGACAATCTATTTCTTCCCCTTTTCACACCGTCATATTTTTAAGTAGAATTAACGAAGGGGAATTAACATGGAACGTCATGTTCCCTTGTACTCATTACAAGGGATTTACAGAATGAATACCGGACATGTTTTGAATGGGAGAGTGAGAGAGTGTGTGTGTCATATCCTCTGACTAGGATCGATCATGTGGAAAAGTCAGGGAATTTTTTCATTAGTCAATCTGAGCACTTAACCAGTCTCCACCCACACAGTTGCACATTTTCCCTGACCAGTTTTCCAGTGAGAAGAATTGCGACAAAGTTCCCATACATTGATTTGACGATGAGACTGACTTTTCATGAGTAAGTCAAAAGAGGATGAAAAGTATTTGAGATAAAAATGTAATTGGATACAGTAAAGTCAATATTATCCTGATTTTTGTTCCGGAAATCAAATGGAACTTTCATATCTTTTTGTATACAGAGAGAAAGGAAGAAAAGATTGATTCACAAAGAAAAAGAAAAATGATAAAATGTTCTGAATATTAGAGAATTCCCTTACAGTAAAACCTATTTGCAATTTTGCATTCAGGGTACAATTTCATTTTGAATTTTTATAACCTGCAGCAAAAGAATTCATAAATTGATTTCACAACTCAGTAAACTGCCATAAGAAAAAGTTGAGACCGGATTTTTTGGACAATTGACTGTCAAATTAAGTTTAAGTAGCACAAAATTAGAGGTTTACGAAAGGTGATTTTGATTACAATAAGAAAAAAAATCAATCATTCCAAATGACTGTGAATTGGTTTTACTGTATACCCTCCCCATCCTTCACACACACACACACACGAAGGGAAAAGAATTGTTTAGGAGAGTAAGTTTGTTGAAGATAGACTTTCTCTGTTTTCTCTCTCTCATGTGGAGATGAGCATTTAATGGAATGGAGGTGATCAAATTTCACAGTTGATAGATAGTGTGTGGAGGTAGGTGCATCTGGTGGAGGTGTAAGGAGGGGGAGGGGGAGAGATGATTATTGATTATAGAGACTACATGTGGTGGTGGGATGAGGACGTCTCATGTGATGTTGCGGGAGCACCAAAGAGGACAAGAAGGAAGGAGGAGGGAAGGCGAGAGGGCTTTATTGAGGGGCTGATCAAAAACAACACGCGCAATTCGTGACAGATTGTAGCGATTTATCAAAGGAAATTGCTGAATTGGGAAAGTATGAAGGGAGGAGGAGGGAGGCGAGTCTCGAATGAGGATAGAGCAATATGAAATTCAAGAGGTTTGCAATAGAGTGAGGCTGAGGGAGAGAGAGTGTGTGTATGAGTGAGTGAGGGATATATATGTTGCAGGCCATGGGGGGACCAGGCCATGGAGGGGCTATGATATCTCGTGGCCTAGGCCATGAGAGGTAAATCCCATGGCCTAGGCCGTGAGAGTCAGTCCACGAAGGGTACCTTCATTGACCATTCCATCGTTACTAATGCCTTAACCATATCAAAGGTTTTCTGAGACATATCTTTTTCTTACTGTCTCGACCCATTACATAGAAGGCCTAAGGGCCTTCTTTAAGCTGAACAGCCAGACTGCAAAGGGTAGTCGCAAGAATTAAAAAGTTTTCCTTGAATGACTCATCATCATGAGGTGTCACAATTATCCACCGCACTCACCGATTCTCAGAGAGTATTATATTCCTCTCTGACCGACCGTCACCATTGTTGCCATGTCTTGACGGTGGGTTGGTGGGAGACGGAGGGCGGTGGGTCGGTGGGCAACGGACGACGGTGGGTAATCGGAGACAGTGGGTAGGTGGGTAATAGAGTGGAAAAGGCTGTGGCGGATAAAAGACAAGGCCGGTAGGCCGCGTCAGTCGGATGCGGTCCGAAGGGCCGCCACTGTCCAACGTTACGCGAAGCAGTATGTGTAAAGTGAGCGAGCGACCACCCGCCAACTGTAGCTGATAGTGTAGTGAGGGCAATATCATGAGGGCAATATCATGAATGATTAATGAAAAAGATGTGCAAAAAGTCATTTGAATATCTAGAATGATCATAACGCATGCCCATTGAAAAGTGTGCAAAGGCAACGAAGGAATGGTCAATGAGGTAGGTCTCGTGGACTGACTCTCACGGCCTAGGCCATGGGATTTACCTCTCATGGCCTAGGCCACGAGATGCCATAGCCCCTCCAAGGCCTGGTCCCCCCTTGGCCTGCCACATATACACTCACAAAATACACATACACACACGCAGCCTAGACGGAATACAAGGCGGTGAGGGAAAAAGGGGGCCAAAAGCAAATATTGCACTCCCTCTCCCTCACTCTCTCTCTCCCTGGTATATATGTACACACATGCTATACACTCCACAAAGATCCTTTCACTCTGTTTCTCCGCAGGACGAAAGCTTTCCTGGAGCCCATTGGCTTGTCGGCAGTCGATAAGCCGACTCAGCATTGCCCACAAACGATGATGCGAGTAGCGATTCGTCTGAACGTGCGAATGAGCGTCGCTACAAATGTTGCTTTTGAAAGCCCTCTCTCTCTCTCCCTCAACACACACACACGGAGGGAGACGGAGAACGACTATGTTGGCCCATGGATTCATTTGAGAGCTCATAATGACTCCCTATATTAATATTATACTTGAGGATGGAGGGAGGGAGAGATGGGTCTTGAAAGGAAAGGCAATTGAGGGTGAAATATAGACAAACGATGGCTTAATTCATTTTTCTTATCGATCCATCCAACGGTCGCGTCAAGTGCCACTGATAGTCTTCACTGAAATCCTCAAATCACTCCACTAAACGTAACTAAACTCTTTAAACAACCTCTCTCCCCTCACCCTCCCATTCCTCCACTGTGTGTGTGTGGGGAGTCTATGTGTGTGTATTATTATTATTATACTTTTTTGACTCTTCTCTGCCTTTTTCTTGCTCCGTCCCTTCTCTCCCTCTTCCCCCCTCCATCACATTCCGGCTCGAATCATTTTATACGACTCATCACTTGCATCCACAAAATGCAAACATCACATCATATGTCCCCTCCCTTCCTCCTCCCTCCCCTCCCTCTTCTCTTCCTCATCTTTCTAACCCAGTTTATGTAAAAGATATGGATACACATACATTGTATGGATAGGGTGGTGTGGAGAGCCATTCTAAACCATAGTCCATCCAACCATACATTCATCTCTTTTATTATTTTCTGTTGCCAACAGTTATTTCATTCTTATTGACCCATTCCACTTACTCACACACAAATCACAGTTGTTCCCCACACTTTACCAACTCTCTCTCTAAAGGTTTTCTCTTTGTGTGTGTGTGTGTGGAGGAGATGTATGTATATCTCATGAAATGATTTCATGAGAGGAGAGAAGGGGGAGGGATCTTTTCCACATGACTTTTTATATCATTCTCAAAAATTACAGGAGAGAAAAGTCATAATCGGACAAAAATAACCTTTTTCCACCCATTCCACTCCTAATATGTATATGTATATATATATACTGGAGGAATTCAATCAACATCCTCATAATAGCAACCATCCCCTCTCTCTGCCTTTCCCGATAACCTGTCCAAATGAAACAGGTAATCTCTTGAGAATTAATTAATTTTCTATTTCCATCTTATTATGTAGAAAATGGGGGGAGGAGGAGTAGCGAGGTTGGCTACGATTCTGAATTATTACAGATTGAATAATGCTGAGAGAACAAAAGGCATATTCACACTGTACCCTCATTATTCCCTAACTTCGTTTAATTAAGTATATGCTAGTCTTTTGTCCGTTTTTAAAGACGAATTAAAATGATCTACTCAAGATTCCTACAGGAAATTTGTGAGAATTTCTGAATTAAAGATTTTGAAAATTTTGTTCCCACTACAGGACCCAGGTTGAAAAATGATGAGGATGACTGACTCACCTGATTGTCACGGAGTCCGAGTTTCTCGGCCAACTTCTTCCTGTCTGGTTTCGATATGTACTTTTGGATTTGGAATCTCTTCTCGAGACCCTTTCGCTGGAGGTCAGAGAAGACGGCTCTTCTCATCATTCCGCGTCTTGGTTTCCCTCTTGAGCCTCCTGCCCACGGAAATGTTCCGGGCAGCGGAAACACGCTCGCTCCGCTTGGATGAGGATGTCCTGTGCAAAAATGTCACATTCCAATTATATATCATCTTCCCATATTTCTCCTTCACTCTTACAGTTAGTACGGTCTCGGACTTTCAGTCAACTTTGTCGCATGACAAGATCATTAAACCTCACTCTCAATCCTATGACCCGTGATGGTAGTGGAACCACGTTCAATAATTACATTCCTTTCTCCCACTTAATTACGAAAAGACAATGAACCCTCACTCATTTCCACTCACAGTTTATATTCCAACGAGGCAAGGTTTTGCTCTCAAAGGGAGAAATGAGAATGAAAGCCTTTCTTTCACCTTCAATTTTTTTATCAAGATATTTTAATCGTGAAAGACAATTTTTTGAAAGGATTTTGATTTCTTCATTAAACCCCGTGAGAACTTCATTCACAAATTCCTAATTCAAATAATCATTTTTCCTACAAAAAAATGAACTGAATTCAATGGGGGTAGATCAATTTAATCCAAATATCCATTTTTTACTGTTACACAAAGTATAAAGTCAAAAAGGAATAATGCCGTTGGGAAAAGATGTGTGTGGAAAATTGTGAGCATTCGGCCACCCACCCACACACACACAGAAGAGAGGAGAAGGCCAATTAAGGCGTGAAATCCACATTTATCTCCGATAACATGGACAAAAGAGGGGATTAGATCGTTGAGGGATAAAAAAAGGGTTCCAAAATCTGTATTCCATGAGGGTTCATTCTGGATGACGGTCCTCCCTTCTCTCTCTCTCTCTCATTCAATAAAAGTTACGCCACCGTATCTAACTTTCACTCATCTGCCACATATCACAGTCCACATATGTTCTGACTGAGAAAAAGAGTGAGAGTGTGTGTGTGTGTCATGTGGGAAAAATGAAAAAAGGCTAATGCTAATAGTAGTCCATAAAATGCCCATTTATTCTTTGATTTTAATTTGATGTTGAATGCATAAAGGAAATATTTTGTGTGTAAATAAGTTTTACTGGATGAGAAGGTATTTCTCTCTAAATTTGTACAGTGTGTGGTACACACAACACACAGACACACACAGTGGAACAACAAGTGATTGACGAGTTTTGAGTTGATGAAAAAAAGATTATTTATTGAATCAAATTCTTTAAGGGCAAAGTAAATATTTCGTGAAGAGAGAACATCCGGAGTAAAGATAGATTTCGTCGTCTCCCACAGCTTTTCCCTTATTTCACACTGCCTCTGCCTGCACTGTGTGTATTTACAGTCCATGTTTTTAAAATAACCCTTTCAATTCTCAGAAGATCCAGCCCAAGTCTGAATGTTAAGGTCTGGCAATATTTTTCTTTAAAAATAAATAAATAAACAAAATCCTACACCACCAGTCATTTTTATTTTGAATGACTCAAATATTTTTTGGAACGAAAATAAACCAAAGGGAAATTTGTGTTGGCCTTCTGTACTAATAATATAGTATATTATTACACGTGTAGGTTACAAGGAAATGAGCTTCAGCCATCCCTGATCAACGTGATAAAATAAATAGTCAGCATGAATTTATCCAAAAATAAAAAAAATCTTGGAAATAAAATCCTATCCAGCATTCAATTTGACTCTGTTGCAAAAATAACAACAAATTCCTGGGAATTATTCTATCTATTTATAAAATTCATTAAAATTGGAATAAATTTAGACGTAAATTTGTGCGAATCATGTTCACACAAACATGACATGGAACTTATTTTTAGAAAAAAATGGTTGAGTTCTTCCTCTGAGAAACGTACCTGTAAGGAATGCTGGGTGTCGACATGAAAGGAGTGCTTGTAAATGTGGGTCAAATACTGGAAACAGAGTAATTAAATAGACAGGTTAAAAATAAATGTCATCTCTTGCAGTTTTACTTGGGCTTCAAAAGTTGGATAAAATGTATTTTCCTTACCTCCAGACGGACCAGCTGACGAGACGGCCGGTCTTGGAATCGGCTTTAAAAATCCAGAAAAATAGTGAAGTTAATTTCACACCATTACATCAAATCATGATTTATTAATAAAACGAGATGTCTGAACCTACCTTGGCTATGGCTGTCCCTCCATAATTGCTGAGAAACGAGGCTGGGGTAACGAAACCTGCAAAGTCAAAAAAATGAACATTCACTTTCTTTACTTCCTTCAATACAATACAATTTAGTAACATTTCTCCTTATTAGGAGAATCTTGTTATTACTCTTTATGCACACCATCTTCATCGTTATTGGACTTTGTATGGAAAATACGTAGGGAACTACGTAGAACTACATAGGAGAGAGAGTCGGGACTGAAATTGACCATAATATGGTTATATTATAGACGGATGATTTGAGTCGCCGCGTCATATAGTTGTACTAATAATACATGTATGATTATTGTTATGACCTTCCACCCTTCCGTATTATGCAATAGTCTCTCCGTCGTCACATCTGTTCTAGACTTTTTGTGTCCGAGAAAACAAAAAATGTGCCAGCTCCTAAACACACACAAAGTTGATTTAATTATTTCAACTCGGGTGTTCATAAACTTTATATTGAGAAGTTCCGTACACGAGTATGTAGTACAATTCTGTGTGTGTGGATTTTGAGGCCGTTTTTTTCGAATTTTCCAGTCTATTTAAACTGATAATCCTCCGCTAGGCCTTAAATGAGCCCCGACATTTCTCTCCAGTACGTAATATTCAGAAGAACAAATTTAAATGGTCCCAAATCGTTTTCGTTTTCATTCCGACTGTGATGTATCAGAGTCGTGGGGGTATTGTGTGTGTCAATCTAAACATTCATAATATCAAACAATAATGTTTTGATAAAGATTTTAAGCCACTGCCTAAAGCTCTTTTTTGAAGGGTCCTTTTTGTATTGTCTGGAGAGGGAGAGAGAGAGTCTTATGTGCTTTAAGTTCTCTCTCTCGTTGTTATTCTTTCTGATCAACGTCAACCACATGCTGCTACTCTTCCCCCCCCCCTCTCTCTCTT
>WJFB01002379.1:0-19807 GCA_009870185.1 Pygmarrhopalites habei
CCTCCTCCTCCTCCTCCTCCTCCTCCCCAAAAGAAAGAAGGGAAAGTAGTGAGTACTGAGCAATAGTAATACTAACTCATCTCATTTCATACACTACTGGGAAGGTCCAACATTTATGTTTCATTTCATACTTTTTTCTTTCTCCTCCTTTTTTTACAAGCTGCCATCTAACCAGTGTGTTTTTATGATTTATTCTGGCCCATTTTTGGGAACCAGGGGAAATACTTAAACCTTGTATGTACAAGCTTTAATGTGTCTGATAGAAGAGGGCCTCTCTCTCTCTTCATATAGAACTGTCCTATACTCGTCCACCTCTCTCTCAGGGCTTTTTATAGGAGATAGAGAATTACATGTGTGTGTGTGTGTTGAAATGTACGTTAAAATTCTGGGAACCTCTCCTCATTCAACGAGGTGGCAACTTCCACACACGCTGGAAACTGTGTCTCTGTCTACACACACCCACACACTCGTGTGTGTGTGTGTGTGTGTGTGTGTGTGTGTGTATGAGAGTGACCATGTAAAGTTCGCGTAACGTATTTGTTTTTACTATAGACCTGAATTACCTCAGTTTTACACTCACCCACACCTCCACATATGGGCTGGAGTGTGTGTGTGTGTGTGTGTGGAAAGGAGAGAGAAAGAGAGCGAGGGGGTTAGCCATTTCCTTATATCTGCAAAAAGAGCATAAAAAGAGAAAGAGACAGAAAGAAGTTCTTGTTGTGTAAGTATTCAATTCCCCCATCATCATCAAATCGATAAAATGCTCCTTGGGTTCTGCTAACTCTTTGATGCATGAGAAAGTCTCATAAGGATTTCCTCCACGTCCATCGTTCCTCCTAACTTTAAAGTTTTTTCTTCCCCTCCACCTTCACCTCCTCCCTCTCTCCTCATCCTCTTCTTTTTCGGCCTCGTGCAAAAAAATCCAAAACCTTTAAGAGTACAAGGGAATAGCTACGAAGAGAGTTTTCTGTGTGTGTGTGTGTGTGGGGTGGAGGGATGATAGTGATGATGGTAGCTGTGTATTAGCTGGAGAGATGAGGGTACAAGGGATGTGTGAAAGGAAGGGAAGAAGAGAGAAAAAAAGTTGTGAAGATTATTTTCCCTTGGCTTCTTACTGGACCGGAGTGGCGGGAAGGGAAACAAATGTCGCTCTCTTTCCCTCACTCTCAAACACACACACACACACACACACGGGTAGGAAATGTACAGGGTGGAAGTCGTGAGAATTTTTTTTGTGAAAATTCACAAAAGGACATTCAGTTTTTTTTCAAATGAAGTCTCATGTTTTGAATGCCTGGACATGAAAAGTCCATTGTGGGATATTTTTAATTTTGTGACACCCGAAAATATTTTTAAGAAACTAAGAATACCCTCCATATAAATGTTGTATTACGTCATGTTACATCATATTTAAAAATGAATTCGCAAAAAAATCTATATTTTATTTTAATTTTACAGTTTCTTTAAAATGATAGCAGTACACAACGGTACAATCAAATCAATTTTGCATTCTTTCCAAAAAAATGTTCCTGTACGCATCTCATGTAAGATGTAAAAAAGGGAGAAAAATTGAGCATCGTAACAATATAAGAAGGAAGAAATATATGTGTGTGTGTGGAAGAAGCAATAAAATATTTGATACCCCGTTTTTGTCGATTGGATCAACGGCTGAAGAACATGTTTGACACAAAAAAGTGAGCTTGTCATGTGTTGTTGTGGCACCTGGGGGCACCTATCACATACAAAGAGCCGGTCAAACTTTTTTTCCCTTTCTCTCTCTCTCCAGCTTAAGCCTTAGCTTGTCGCTCTTTCTCCCAGTTATTGTTTCCTATCTCCTAACATTGCCAGTTTTTTTCATATGTCAGTCATTGATACAAACGGTGAGGAGGAGGAGGAGGTGGAGGAGAAGAAAAAAATTGCTTGTTGTTGTTTGTACCATGTCTTTCTTACAATTGTACATGTTGTTGCAAAAAAAAACGAAAGTAGAAAGAGAGAGAGCAAAACTACTTGCTCAGCTCGACAGACGACTGTTCGATTTCATGCAATTCTTTCACTATTTTAACAATAAGCGTGTACCATTGAATTTTATTGAATGCTCAATCTTTATCCTTGTGTTGTTGTTGTTGTTGTCCTCTCCAGAATACAGACAACACAACAACAACAACATACAAACTTTTTTCCCTGGCACTACAATACCCTCTCTCTCTCTCTTTCTCTGCTGTAGTCGTCTATTCTAGTCATTTTTCTATTGGCTATTTCACCCTATATGGCCTATAGTCACCAACACCACACACACACACACGTGGAAGGTTGCTCCCTTTCCTTTATACTTGTCTATTTTTTTTGATGAATACAAAGTACAGGGGAAAGGGGGAAAAGCCCTCAGGAATTTGTCTCTTATTATTCTTACTCTGTCCTGGAGAAGGAGGAAGCAGTTTGATTTAAAATGATTTTTTCCGTCCTCCCTCCGTCCCTCCACACACACACACTCTCTCAAGTTAGAACAACAAGAGGAGAAATGGGCAAAACAGTCTTTGAATTCTGTCTTGAAAGAAAAAAGCGAGGAGGAGGTCTCAAACAACATCCCTTGTGCTCATGGGGATTTGTAGCGAGAGAGAGAGAGAAAAGAAAAAAGTCAGAAGGATCCTCCGATACAGATACATCTGGTTAGAGAAAGGAACCGAGATGAGGATGAGTGGAGGGAGCGGGAGGAGGTGATGTTGAAAACTGAGAAAAAGTCTTGATTTGCGGCAGGATAAGCAGAGTGAAGAGTTTGTGGAACAAAGTTGTCTAGTGAGAATTTCAATTGTGTTACATAATATTAGGAGAGGAGAGGTAGGAGAACCTGCCCAACCAAGCTAAACCAGACACACACACAGCACACACACACACACACACACACACCCTATAAATAATATGATTGGGAACAAAAGATTTTCTATTGGTCTCATAGATTCCAAGAGATTGGGATGAGCAAAAAAATAGGAATGGAGGAGGATAGTCCTGTGTGTACTACAAACTGTATGTGTGTGTTAGACACATACATTGTGTGTGTTTTTTATGTCTTGAAGGGTTTCCCCGTACAAATAATACAATTTACTCGTATTTTACTAGGTTTCCATTGCTGACAATGTTAAAATTTGTGGGTTGCTCTGGTGAAGGAGCGCGAATGAGATGAATCCAAAAACAAGTTACCCACTCATATTGTTTAATGAAACGAAGGCTTCCTCTTCCTCTCTCTCTCCCTTTCCCTGTTTTTTTCCTCTCTCCGCTTCCTCTGGTTCTTCGGTTTGGTTCAAGTGAGAAAATAGAGGGCCGTATATCAATATGATTAATAGGGTTTGGCAAGAGAATAGTAGCAGATGACGACGCAGGCAGTAGTCAGTGTGTACTCCTCTCTCTCTCTCTCTCTCCCTCTTTCTCTGTCTGTACTTTCGCACTCCTTCAGAGAGAAACACAAACCACCTCTCCAGTTGAATCCACACTAAAGTTGAGTACTCCACACACACACACGTATGTGTATGTATGTGCATAAACTTCCCGTACGGAAAGTCCATTGTGTAGACACACATAGCAGTCTGTGCTTTCTTTTTTTCTTCAAACGGAGAACAGTTGGAAAGCCCTACAGTTTGTCCATATAATCGCGCACAACATATATACACGTGTGTGTGTGTGTGAAAACTGGAGAGTAAGGGTATAGGGTGTGCAAAAATTCTGGTGGCATGTCATGATGCATTATTGTACTGCGCCTTTGAGTGCCTTTGAGAATTTACTCCTCCTCTCCATCAATTATTCTTTCCTCAATCATTGCTTCTCCACTCCACATCACTTGTACTATGCTACCGTTTGCACTTGCTATTGCCAGCACACACACACACTAGTCTTCCTCACCCTCTCACTCCTCACACACACAAGTCTCCCATGTATAACTATTTACACACACAAACATTCTTCATACATTCGGGCATGTACATATACTACAGTAGTAGGTATGTGGGTAGGTGAGAGCTACATGTACTCGTTACACGTCATGTCATCCGTACTGCCAGCCTGGTTTTCCGTGTAGAGAGAAATGTAGATAGGAGGGGGGAAACATGTCTTGGATTTTCTACATAGATTACTGGCCTGTCTATAAACTATGTGTGTGTGTATCGTTTTCACTCTCAGCTCCATGCACGCGTCCTCCACACACACACGGGTATTGTATAGGTATAGATATACACATGGAAAGGCACAGTCTTTTTTTACAAAGTGTAAGAAAGAGAGAGAGAGAGAAGGACTGAGAATAGATAGTTTTGTGAGAAAGAAAAAGAAGTGCCTTCAACTTGAATTGCCTATTCCTATGTTTCATGAGGCAAATTTTCGTCATGTGTCACCATTTTTCTTCCCTCTTTTCTCTACATTTTTCTCCTCTCCCCCTCCTCTCTCTCTCCCTCTCTCTCTCTCTATCCCTAATATTGACCTCGACTACATAATAATCTCGACCATTTTCCTTTCTTATTTCTCTTGTATTCACGGCACAGCCCTCCCCCTCCTTCCTTCTTCCTTTAGACTGGAGTGAAGCGTGTGTAAAAGAGTGAGTGAGTGGGTGGGTGAGTGTGTGTGTGTGACCAGAGAAATGAGAAAAGTATAGACAGAGTGTATAGTTGCCATTTGCCATTTTATCGTTGATATTGTGTCTCGGTGTATATTCAACAGTCTCTCTCTCTCTCTTTCTCTCCATCGAATTGCCTTCATTTATCTTACATTGTATACAGGCTATTTAATAGGGTATTCGATATTGGCTCTGATGGCTACTAACTATTTCGTCCTGTCAATAATGGAAGGGGGATCGTATTAACTCAAATGAAAAGTGTCAACCCTAGCCGTTGTTGTCATCGTCAAAGTTCATAGTCATAACAGTTGTGTAGACCCAATTTTTTCTCTCTTTCCAACTCCTTGTACAGTGTGCGTGTGAGTGTGTGTGTCGATCAGTATTGAGAAAGGAAAGAGAGGGAAATCGGGTCGGTCAATTTTTGTTGTCCATGTACAAGCTACATTGTGCAATTTCAATCAAACACTCTCCAACACACTAGAATGTACAACATTTGAAGAGAGGAGGCTAACATTCAAACTTTTGTACTTTCCCTTTCTATTCCCCTTCCCCTCTCTTTGTTTTACCTAGTAACCTTTTCTCCTCAATTGTGCCAATACACTTTTTTGGCCCCTCCATGATTTTTTTGCACTAGTATTTTGCCAATGGATAATATTGAACAGCGGTGGTATGTCGGGGTATTGCTCAGAGGGAAAGAGAAAAGAGAAGGAAGGGGGTAAAGAGAAAATGAAATTGGAGGCAACTTCTATAGAAGGTCATGAAGGTTTCCTTGCAACTGTTGTGAGGGTACCTTGTGTGTGTGTGTGAAGAAAGAAAGAGTTGAGTCGGGAGGAAGAGGGTGGAGTGAGGGCTTTGAGATTGCTATTTGGAATTTGATGAAGGAACTTCTTTATATATTGTACCACTCCGGCTTTGTGTCACACTTTTGTACACTCTCTGCCTTCCTTCTTCGGACATACAAACTATTTTTTAACTCATCGTAGTGAATTAAAGATGAAAAGAAATTTTGAAAAAATTTAAAAAAAAGTTTCTCCCATTCAATTTTGTGAAATTCAAGTCACAGACAATAAAAACAAGATCAGTCAATGATTTTGAAATTCAACCTTCAAAAGTAATAGAACATTTATTTCTTTTTAACTAACGACTTTCACTCGGCAACTCTGAAACGCAATTCTTTCATTTACTTTCACCTTTAATATTAGGAATATTAGTGAACCAAGTGATTTGTGAATCAGATGGAAAGCATGAAAGAGAATGTATCCAAATAAATTTGATCTTTAGTGTACAGAGGAGGAGGAGGGTGTCTGTCGGTTGTTGTTGTTGCGTAATAGTATAGTTGATAGAGAGAAGTATTTTCATCTTAAGAGGATGACGAAGATATTTCCTATTTCACTTTCCTACATGCCCATAGCGGGAAAATGGGGAGTGGATGGGAAGGCGGAAGGGAGTCTAGCACGGCATGGCATAGGATGGTGAGGGAGGTTCAAAAGAAGAAGGGAAAGAAAGAACTGCCAACTCGAACCGTTTTTTCCTGCTCAAATGTTGAATCAAAGTGCCCAAAGTGTTGAACATTGCTTGAATATCTTGACACGGTAGATTTTTTTGAAAGAGTTTCTTACTCTCTCTGAGAATTCTCCTCCCTCTCTCTCTTTCTCTCTGTTGTGTTCCGCCCTGTATGTCTGTGTGTGAAGAAAAGTGGGCGAAAGTTTCAAATGGAAAAAGACTTGAGTATAAAGTAAAGCAAGCGAAAGTGAGATGGAGAGGGAGAGGAGAGAGAGAGGACTTTAGCCAGGAGTGAAAGAGTAGTAAAGGAAAAAGCTATTGACTGTTTTCCTTTTTTGTAGTTTCTCTTCTTTTTTTCTTACTACTCATATACACATTATATATGTGTGTGTGTGTCTACACACTCAGTGTCAGACGGTGGTGCAGACGAAATTTTACACTTGCCCTGCATTCCTATGTAAGAAAAGAAAGTCTACTGCGTAGACAGTATGTAGTGTAGTGTGTGTGTGTGGAGAGGGAATGTGTGGAAAAAAGAGGGTACCTGTTTACACTCATTGTGTTTACGGGGGTAACCCCGGAAACATGATATTTATGTAAGGTGTGTGTGGAAGGGAGGAAGCTTGACTGCCAGAAAACTTGGAAAGTCATTCCTCTTACTTTAAACCTATAGGAAGGGAACGAAGGAGTGGTGATTTTATGACGTTATATTTATATGAAGGGATTCTGGTTTATGTTTGATCTTGTGTGCATGTGTGTCTGTTCCCTCTGTGTATGTGTGTACATATCTATACATGTTTGTATTGGCATTTCTTTTTTTGCATTGGGTGATAGAATCAATACATACATACATGTAGATATATGTATTATTAAAATGAATGGGCCTTTCCTTCCTCGTATGTGATGTTTACTCTTAAAAAATTGGGTAGGTGGACAGGTTGTCAGGGGCAAAAATCAAAGTCACAATTTTGGGATAGTGTCTCTTCAACATTTCCACTACTCTACTTTCTAGTTCGACATCATAATTTTTTAAAATCACCGATGAAATTCCTTGATTCATTTTTAATTGGAATTTATCAACCAAAAAAATTAACGTGATATTTTTTTTCAAAACATTTCCATCCCAAATCCAATTTGATTCAAGCTTTCCCATCTAAATGTGTACTTCCTCCAGAATTTCATTCTCTTCCATACCTACAAGTAAAACTCATCTTTGCTTTGCTTTATACGGAGGAGAAGGTTGTGTAGGAAATGTTCTATTATGTGATGTGACGACTTTATCCATGTAGTTACCATCGGAATTTCCTCCTCTCCACTCCACATTTTCTCCTGTCCATATCCCGACGGTGTATTGTGCAACACACACACAGGCACAACAACTGAAGGGAGAGGAAAAGAATTGTACGGTCTATCCCCCAGCATTTTAAAGCAAGGATTGAAAAAACATTGCAACGTGTCTGTGTGTGTGTGTGTGTGCTGTGAGAGAAAGAGTGAGAGTGTGTGTGGAGCACTTGCAGTTTTTCTTTCTCTCCCCCTCCTCAGTCCCACGACATCTCTTTATGCAAGGAACATAAATTGTGGAACAGCATTAGGTCTCGGTATCAATCCGTCATTCCTTCCTTTACCTTGGTTCACGGCGTTCCTTCCCATTCCACTGTACTTCCCTCCCTCCCACACACACATACACCCTTTACCCTCAATGAAGGGAGCCCTTATTATTCCTCCACAGTTTGATCCTTCCTTATTTCCCCTGCAAAAAAATCTATTTGAATATCCCCCAAAATTTCGACATGTTATCCATGGTCCCACAATATATCTTTGCAATTTTGGCAATATCTACATAAAAGAGCAGTGAGTCGTCTCGAAAAAAAGAGAGTATGGTGTGTGTGTGGAGGGGATGGAGGGAGGAAAAAATATTTGACTGTATAAAATATAGTGTAGATTGTAGATTGACTCTTAAAGTCAATCTCCTCCTTCTCCTCCTCCCTCCCTCTCTCTCACGAACACACACGCGTACATAATGTGGTGGTAATAGAAGTGAGGGAGTAATATATGGATGGATGGGTGGTGGATTTATTTGTATTATATGTGTGTGTTAACGCAAGTTGTATCACACACCAGTGGAGTACATTGTAAATGTGACTAAAGGCATTCGGAGGAGGAGGAGGAGGGGAAGGATAAGGTGGAGAGAACAGTAAGTGTACGGGTTGGGAAACTGAGGGAGGAGGAGGAGGAGGGGAGAAAAGCACATGAGGTTGAGAAGATGTTGTTCGAGTTGAAATAGCTATGGGTGGTTACTGGGGAAAAAACACGCTTCAGTGATGCGACTCTATTTATTTGCGCTACATTCACAATCGAGTCTCCCCATGCCTAGCGTTTGTGTATGTGTGTAGGCTAAAACTCAATTCACAAGACTTTTGGTCCTCTGCTCCTTGCTCCAAGAACCCAAAAAAGCAAAGCAAAAGGCAGGGAGGCACGAAAGACGGAGAGGGAGAAGAGAGAAACGGGGAATTTTTTTAAGGCTGATGGTGCCAACTCGGTTCAATTCGGTTAGTTTCTATTCCATCGGCTTGGTTGGGTGACTATAGTCTTCTTCTACACATGATTTCATATATAGTAAAGCCCAAACACACACACACACTCCTGTGTGTGTGTGGCAGAGGGAAGAGGAATGGCATGGAAATTGAAAGGGTTGGGAGATGACCGATTTTGATTACAGAGTAGAACAGAACAGGAGAGTCTTAAAATATATGCTCCTTCTTCTCTACTCTCTTTTTTTACAATACATGTATACTTTGTGTGTGTGTGATTATGGATTTGTGTACTGTGTGTGTGTAGGGGATGGTCTCTTATGAGTTGATAACATGTTTTTTTTCTTTTTCTTCATAACGACTCGAGTTTGTGTGTGGTATACTATGACGATGTAGACAGAGAAAGAGGGGAAAGAAGAGATGTGTGTGTTGTGTGTGTGGATAAAGAGGCTTTTTTTCTTTCCTATATTTAAAATTACCACACGTGCTTGAGCTAATCTAAATATTTCTGTTTCTTGTTCTCCTCCAGGTTCTAGGTGAATGTATTTCAAGAATTAAAGACTAAAAAAGATGACGAGACGACGGTACATAAGTATTTTCCCATGGTGGCTCTTATGGTGGCTAACCCTTTTATGGGCTCCAAGACTGATTTTCTCTCCGGCTGAAGCCGTCGTACAACAGCATTTTAGAAGAACACCAGACAATCAAACCGCCACGGACGGCGATAAAGTCACCCTCGGTGAGTCATAATTTTTATATGCGAGGCTTTTAAAGTGTCAAAGATGTTATCAAAACCATGAAAAAGAATATGAAATGATTTTCCAATTTCTATATTAATTTTTATGACAAATATTTCATATTTAATTTTTGCTACAATAGGATGTAGTATCATCAACAAGTCAGGAGTTCTTCAGTGGACAAGAGACGGATTTGGTCTGGGCACGGATCGACAGCTGAATGGCTATGAACGCTACAAAATGCAAGGGAGTGAAGAAGAAGGTACACAATGTTTTTCCTCTCTCTCTCTTGTTTTTTCCTGTATAATCAAAAAATTGGAACGTAAATATGAAAATTGTGACATGCGGGGACAAAACGAGTATTTCCCAAATGATAATCATTTCCCAAATGGTAATCATTTCCCCATTTTGTGGTGACATAATTTCGTGGTGTGTTTGGACAAGCGGGAAAATGATGAGGGGGGAACATTATGTGGTTTTGTCAACTTTACGTGTCTCCCTGTTTTGTTGAGTGCGTGTGAACAATTTGTACAAACAAAAGTGCATGTTGGAAAAACACAGACACAAACGCAGAATTTGTGTACCACGGATTTTGATACACAAAAGGAAATTTTTAATATTAATATTTTGTGTTTGGATTTTGTAGGTGACTACACGCTCGTGATAGATCCAGTAACGCTTGAAGATGACGCTATATTTCAGGTATGACATTGACGTCATTTGTGTGTAGATTTTGATTAAAAAAAATTTGTGCAAACATTACATTTCGCTGAAAAAAATTAAATACAATTTAATCATACAATGTGTACTTTTGTAGTGCCAAGTGGGTCCGGGGGCTGACGGAGCTCGTGAGTTACGTTCAGCCAATGCAAAACTCACGATTGAGATCCCGACGGGACCGCCGAAAATCAGACAAGGCTCTTTCCTCGCCACGACTGAAGATGATGAGATCGAACTGGAGTGTACTTCTTTGGGTGGAAAACCGGCAGCTGAGGTGATGACATTTTCTCTTTCCTAAACTCACCATTCATTCTTACTAATAATTTATATGCACAACTGAAAATTTTCTCTCAACCACGTCATGTCATACTTTGTTCTACTTGCACCCACCCACACAAAATGCACAGTTCGGACGTCATACAGGAAGATGTCCAGAGAGAGAGAGAGGGAGAGAGAGAAAGTATTTGGAAAATTTGGATTATGAACAAGAGAAAGTGAGAGAGTCTGGGGTGAAAGTTTGTCCCGGGAACTTTGAGAAATTTCTAAATGATCTCTCCTATTATTAGTAACAATATTGCTTTTGCACAAAGTCGGATTTGGGTTATTACATATTACATATTTTACAAATATCCATACCTACACCTATTATTTTATCCTTGAAGAGAGGGAGAACAAATGCGTGACCTTTATATTATAACCCTGACTAGAGTCATTCATAAATGTACATGCAGTTGGCCTCTGACATCAAAAGATGAGGAAAACGTATCATCAGCAAAATGTATGCAAGGGATAACATTACATCCCGTACATACAGGGAGAAGGTAGTTAAATTCAAACAATCATTTTCTCGAGTTTGTACACACAGTACCAAGGCTAACGTCACTCACTCAATAATGATAATAATAATGAGAGACGCAAGCATTTAATTACGGAGGAGGAGGAAGGACTAAAACTGTAGAAAGCAAGATGCGACACTCTTCGTCCCTTTTCTGCTTTCTCAACACTCACAACCCACACACACACCCTCCCTCTCATTTATTTAATAATTTACAATAACGCCTCTTTCAACATTGGGTTGCCAAGAATTATTAAAGTAGTTAAAATTCAGCTAATAACTTACTTTGCCCTCATGATCATCCTCCTCATATATTTTACATGAATATTTCCTCACTCCAATTTGTGCACGCTCGTATTCTCATACTTTTGAGGAGTCTGAATTCTCCTCCATGCCCTCTCTCTCTCTCTCCACACGCTCCTCACTCATGGGTACATACAAACTCATTATTTGTGAGTCAGGATAGTTTGGGAAAGTATCCATTGTACTAAGTTCCTACAGAAAGAGAGAGAGAGTACGTAACACACATACACTTGCATGATTATGATGGAATATAATAAAGAATGGCAGCTTGGAGAAACTCTTCAAATACACAGCACACAGACACACACACGAGGAAGGAGGAGAGTAGAGAGTGAGAGTGTGTTATTGTGTACGAGGTCCCGTGTGAACCTCGGACCAGCTCCGAAGGAATGCTGTAATGAGTGCGGATTATCTGAGCTTATTAAAGTGTGGCCGTGCATTCATGCCAGAATGGGAGAATACACGTGAAAGACTATTTGTCATTTGTGTGTGTGTCTACTGTGTGGATGCGTATGTACGACTCAAAATGTGAGGAAGGGATGTATCCCCGGCACACACATATAGAGAGACAATTATATGAGATAAGCAGATATGATGATGAGCCATGAGAGGACATGATAATTATGATGATAATATTATGATATTCAGGGCCAGCTAAGCCAAACTATAAGAGAGAGATGTCTAGAAGGAAAACAAATTATGAGTTGTCCAATAGTCTCTTCTACACAGCCATATGAAGTCTACCCTAAAAGAGACAGAGAGAGGGAGAGAGACTCAATAGAGATGTTAATATAAAATATTATTGTACATCCCTAGATTTGAGAGCCTTGTTCTGGTTGTGCACAATCTACATCATAATGTATATCTGCTACATACAGTGTATATGCGATTAGTCCTTTTGTACCAAAGTAGGATGAAGATGAGCTTCATAATGATTTGACGGCATTAAGTATAATATGGATAATTCAGGGGAACCATAAGAGCCACCATTTTCATCTCTGCTGCAATAGCCTATGACCGATGCACAGAAAATATAACAAAACTGAGAGGAGAGGAGAGAAGATGCACTGGATTATGTGTACTGGGGGGAATGACTCTCCCGAACCTTGTACTCTCTCTCTAAAATATCCCTGTCTCTCTCACACACACACGTAGCTCTGGAGGGAAGAGGAAGGGAATTTGTACAAATTTCCACATGTACGTATCTAATGATGCGAACTCAAGATTGTAAATTGCAACTAGTTCCTCCGCGTCATGGTTACACAGTATTATTACTTATAATATATTTTATACTATTACGTCTCTTAATAGGCTGGCAGTGTTTTTGAACCGTTTGGCTTGGCATATTGTCTCCCTTCCCTCTCTTCCCCCTGCTCATCATCATCACGAGAATAGTCGTCCTGGTGTAATAATAATAATCCTTATGGCCTCTCTCTATCTCTCTCCCTGTCTCTTGGAACTCTTCTTCTTTGCTCTAAGTACCCCCTTCATTTAATTCAGTCAGCGAGCCAGGAGAGTTGGATAGTTTTAAAGGACGCACGTGTGTATGTCGAGTATGGGTGTCTCTCTCTCAGAGTCTCAGAGAGAGGAGAAAGAGGACAGTGACAATAATATTTTGGCTACTTACAATTAGGCTGTAAATGACAAGTATAAGAGCCTCCTATACATAGCAGTAATTTAATCCACACAATTTTTTTCATCCCCGACATTTTTTTTATTATTTACATACAAACACCCTCAAACGACTGGAGGCAGGGAAAGAGAGAACTCAGACAAGAGATGGAAAAGAGATGACAAGGAGAAAACGAGTGTCTCGGAGAGAGAGTATTTTATACAGTGTGTGTGTGTGTTAGACCCACAGACACACACATAAAGTCACGTTTAAGTGGAAATACGTAAATTATGCTAAAAAAGGGGGATATTGTGGAAGAATGTACAAACTGACACAAAATTTGACATGAACCTCTCCAACTTTGACTCTCCCCTCCCGCTCCCGCCTGCCCACCCGCCCTTCCATGAAAATAGACAGGAGCTGAGGGGAGAGAGAGAGAGAGAGAAAGGAGGGAGACAAAAGGAAAGTGCAAGTAGTCAAAAATGTATGTCATTACATTTGATATACATACAGCCCCTGTATAGAGAAAGGGAGAGTGGGAGTGAGGGGGATTTCAACAGTTTATACTTATACACAAGTCAAGTCTATCTTTTATATATTTGTTCAAGTTTTAAGGAAGAGTCGGAGCCTCCAGCATATGCCAGTGACTGTGCAGGGTGGCACACACACACACACAGAGGAAGTCAGGACTAGGGATAATAATTTAAATATAGGGGATCTTGAGTAGGTTGTCTCACGAGAAAAATATCCAACGACAGACAGAGAGAGACAGAGATGTTTCAGTGGAGAGGCTTTTATGACAGTATGGAGAGCAATAAAGGAATCTTCCTCTCCTCCCAGTGTAAGCAGACACAGCCGGCGGAGAAGGAAGAGGAAGAGTAGAAAAAAGTCTTGTCTTTCAGTCAGTCAGAATTCAATATGTAGAGTCAACTTGGTAATGGGGAAATTTGCTATGTCTCTACTTTTCCCCTTTGCATACTCACTATATTCTATACAAGTACCTACGTGTATAGTTTCAAAAAAAAAAGTTTTTTACGCTTTTGACTTGACAAACTTCAACTTTATTTAGCTTCAATACACTGCCTCCCTTTCATTCTTGCCGTGTCTCTCTCTCTGCTGTCTGTGGGTGTCTCTATCTGAAACCCCCCACATTTTTCTGCATTTTTAAGAGAGAGATGCCGGTCAATAGCTGGCTGAATTACACACAAACTGTATGCACACACACACACTTCATCATACATAAAACGTACATGCCGTGGTGGTTAATTTTCTTTCCACTCCCAACCCTTTTTATATGTATTTAGAATGTGAGATGTTTGTGTTTTTTTATTGTCTATAGCAGTATAAAGCCTATTTTCTTAAGTGGCCTCAAACAGATTTTTGCACACACACAAACAGAGTATGATTATAGGGGAGGGGGAAAGGAGAGAGAGGGAGAGAGGGAGCCCACTAATTATTTTCAATTTAACATTATATTTAAAAGGACGTCGTCGTCGTAAATTGTTTTATTTGTTCTCTGGAAAAATTGTGGGCTTGTCCACACAAACACACACACACACACAAAGGTAAAAGGAAAATTTGTAGGTCGACATGTTCAAAATTAACCGTTTCCCTGGTTTTCTGGTCGTGAGAGGAAGATTGGCACTCTTTAATTGAGACATTTTTATCGTCCAGAAATTATTTTCCATATTATTATTCAGGTTATGTCTCTGTTATTTGTAAAATTGGAGAGATATGTAGGGAGAACTGTTTTGTATTTTAATTTTGTACAGACATGAACACTTTTTACCTGTGAATTGTTATTTGTCTGCCTGCCTGCCTGTGTGGTTTTAAAATAACTTGTCCTCACGTTTTTTCTACATGTTTCTCTTCTCCGCGTTTTGATTGACAGTCAAAGTCTGATGAAAACAAATTTTTGAACTGTACACGTGTACCACTGATGAAAATTTTTTGAAATTTGACACAGACCACTTTTCAATCTCAATCAATGAACTGTTGGTGAGCCGTCACCAGAATTTTGTGTAGTGTGAGAAATCCTGGAAATTGAAGACCATATCTCGAGGGAGAGAAAATAAAGTCATGTTGAATATCAGTAAAATTTGTAGAGATTTTGATGAGTTGTGGTTGACGGTGGACGTTGACATTGAGCATTGCAGCGGTTTCGCGAAGTGAAACAGGATATCGTATGAACGGGAAAGAGAGACAGAGTCTGAAAATATAATTGCGCATTTATTTTTCTTATATTAAAACCATACATACTGCACCTACATACATGTTCGTGGTGAAGTGTGTGTGTGTGAAGAGACAGACTCATTATATATGTATGATACAATTTGAAAGTTAGACTTAGCATTCTGTTCATTGTTCAGTCTTGTGTGTGTCTGTGGGGAGGGAGGAGTGTCGGTGGTATCTTCCCCTCACGGTGTGTGTGTGGGGTTCACGGAGAAAGAAGCTGGGGATGTGTTAGGTGTGTGTGTGTGTGATGATAGATGAGAAGGGAGAAAGCGGGGTCCTTGATGAAAATAATAATAGCTGCTCACCGTCACCTCAACCTAATTGATTCAATGTTCTGGGTTGATGGTTCACAAATTCGAAATGCATTCATTAAATTGTGGAGCACGTCTCGGTGTTTGTCGTCCAACTTCGATCTCTCTCTCTCTCCTCTACCTTCTCCTTTCCGTTCGTTCGACAGAGCTGAAAGTGATTCCTCTCTCTCTCTCTCTCTGGCATCAGCATCAGTCGCTCTCCTCCAATATGTAACTACATGGCATGACTGGACTAACTCCTTCCATCAGCTGATATAAAGTTGAATAACGTACATCTCTCCCCTTCTCCTCCTTTCTCTCTCTCTCTCTCTTGAAAAGATTATTGGTAGGAAGAGTGACAATGAACATGGAACGTTGGTTCTCTCCCTTTCTCTGGCACTTTGAGTAGACTGGCTCGTACTGTATGTACGGGCCATGGATGGAGGTATCAGATAAAAAAAAGCTGGGGCCGAATTCCCCGAATGATTAATTGCGTGTTGATGTCCTTCCACACGCCGGAAAAGGTATCAAAAGGCCGTGAATGGCAACTTCCGTTGCTTATTTCCCTCCTCTCACTCTCGATTTAGCTATATAACCTTGTATTTATATACTTAGGTGTGTGTGTGTGTGGAGCATGGAGCCAGTCAGCATCACTCCTTGTTTCTCTCACTATTACATTAGAATGCACACTACAGGATGATGTGTGCGAGGGTAGGAGAGAGAGAGAAATTTCGGCATTACAACTTTCCCTTTTGTTACAATTTTTTCTCTCCCCTGCCCAGGCTCGGTCCATGGAAAATACAAAGTTGCAACTTTGTACGTATAATGTGCTTTGTGTTGGACAAGCGTGACATACATATATAAACATGTTACGTACATATTGGATTTGTACACTACATACAAGACACAGAGAGAAGGAGGGAGAGGGAGAGAACATACATACAGGACAATAGGTAGGTTAGTGTTGTCACTCTGGCCCTTGTCGTCATCATCCTAATATTCAACAAGAAAGAGAATTTCATCCAGGCCTCCGTACTTCTTCTTTTCTCCTCTTCTCGTCTTCTTCCACTTGTACAGTCACTCAACAGCTCAACTCTTTCATCTTAGTTCCCCTCTCCTTCCTCGAATTTCCTATTTTTAGGGTGACGGGTATTGAAGGGGGGAAAAGTTCGTTCGATGTCGATGTGCCGATGCGGATGCCGTTTGAAGGTGAACGAGAAAAAAGGGGGAAGAGGAAGAAGAGGAGGAGGCTCTGCTCATTATTGCATTTCTCTCTTCCTCACCCACAACAAGTAAACGACAACACAAAATAGATTGAACAAGCTCTCCCCAAACTCTCACACACACACTTACTCCTCACCCGCATTCTCTCTCTCTATCCCTTAAATAGATTATGTGCAGGGTATTAAGCACGCAACGTTACATTTTCCTTGTATTCAACTCCACTTTCCCCCTCTCAATCTTCTTCTTCGATGCCTCTCTTTCCACATTACATGGAGAGAAGCAATGGAGATACATCCACACACACACACACACACACACACACACACACACACTGAGGATGAAGATGAAACTCATAAAAATTGGGGAACATCCCTTGTCAGGAGAGAGAGAGAGTGAACGTGGGGCTGTACAAATACAATACTCCAGACTCATTCATCCAGAAGGCTGCATCTTGGGTGTTGGAGGGCGTGAACGAGAAGAAAATTTCATGACTTGTTGTGAGTCTACTTGTGTGTGTGTGGGACTAAAATGTAACTTGTGTGACTTGGCTATCAAGTGAAATATGATACTCTAGACATATTGAGAGAGAGAGAGAGGGAAGGTGGGAGGGTAAATGTGGGGGAGGGGAAAGGTTAGAATGCTTTCGCCTTGTGTAAGGCTAATCGATAGCAATGTCGAATGTGATGCGAACAAGACTAGGTAATAATATTTTGAAGGGTGCAAGTATGAAGTTTCGGGATCAACAGAATGACAAGTCAGGCGGCGGGTGTGTGTGTGTGTGGTACGGTGTAATCATTCTTCTTCTCCTTTACGTGTGTGGATATTATGTATCACGATGTATTGTAAACCTCCGTTTAAAGTTTACGGTCTCCGTCTTTTTGTCTGAGTAGCAGAGAGGGGGAGAGACGGGCGGGGTAACGATTCACTCTCAGTCACTCTCAAAAAATTCCAGGGGATGGGGAGTGAAATTGCCGAGTATAAAAAAATTTTAAATCTTTTTTTCCCCGAGATTGTGAACAGGAGGGAAGGAGGAAGTAGAGGGGGAGGGGAATGGAATGGGGATGGAGAATAATGCTGATGTATCAAATTTTGTGTGGGAGGGAGGGAGAGAATTGTGGAGGGAAGGAAAGATTACATTTTGTACATATGAATGGGGATGATGTGTGTGGAGTTGGAGTTGGGAGAGAATAAAAAGTAAAATGTAGGGAATTAATAATAAAATAATAGTATAATAGAGAACGAGGGGAAATCTGTCTAAAAAATTCCCTATATAAAAAACTGTAATGTTGGATAAACTAACCTGTTACCCTCCTCCATCCCTTGTTCTCCTCTTTCAAGAAAAAACGGGAGGGGAATAGAGAGAGAGAGAGGAACAAGGGGAAAAAGTTGTGTAACAGTTTTCTACACACGATGTTGTTACACGGGACAGTAATATGCAATTTCAAAATTTGTTATGACTAGAGGATGTTATCATGAAGGGGGGTGGGCGCAATGGGGAGGAAAAGAAAAGAAAGTTGAAGAGAGAGGAAGAGAAAGAAAAGGAAAAGGAGTATAGGTGAAATTGGGGAAAGGCGATAAATTTAAAAGTTATACTTATGTATAACATTTCGTTGTTTGACAATGGATCGATTCAGCGTTTTTTGAGTGGCTCCTCTTCTTTTTTTCATTTCCGACAAGGCAAAGGCAAAGATGTGTTTTGATTTTGAAGTTCACTCTCCACTTTCGCTTTTTTTCTTTCTTCCTCCCTCGTTTAACCCCCATGTTAGAGAGAGAGAGATGTAATACTGTGTGCATTTTCTTTTTCTTCTTTTCCTTCGTCTCGTCCTTTACACAGCCCTTGTATACCTCTCTCTCTCTCTCTTTACACGGTTACTCTCTCAATGTTATGTGTGTATAAATAGAGAAAAAGAGAGTCTCTGTGTTCTTTCTAAACGCCGAGACCCTCCGAGCTGAAGTGAACTGAAGCCTGTCTTTGACTTGGATTGAAGGATGAAGAAGTAGTATAGGAAGTCTCGGAATGAGTAAAGGAAGGAAACAGGAGCAGCTGAAAGAACGAATGGATTTTGACTATCAGAAAAATATGACATGGGCAAAGTCAAAAGACTGCATACTTTTTGTACGGACGTATACACAATATAAGAGAGAAAGGGAAAAGTTGTAACGTGCATACAGTCTGGGCTACACTACTGTCTCGTATATAATCTACACATTTTACAAACTGTGGTATTTTTCCTCGAATACCCCTCCACTACTACTACTACTATTCTGTCTCTTTCTTTCAACGATTCTCAGAGTTCTGCTCTGCTATGTCAGCAGACGGAGTTTCTCTCTCCCTTTTACAATAAAATTAACATTTTCAGTGTTCAGTTGAAATAAGGCAGAGAGAAAGTGCAATTCAACTATTGAAAATTGAAAGAAATCCCAAAGTAGAGAAAGAAGGTCTTATTGCAAGTTTCCAAGACAAGGCAAAGTCCAAGACACAGCCATGCATGTACAGTCGGCTAGATAATATTTACATTGCCTCTCTCTTCCTTTCTTCTTCTTTAATATCGACTTTAATATCACACACACACACATTACATACATAGCATCGTAAAATACAGACGAAGGAACTAATTTTTTTCCTTTTCTTCTCACTAAATGCGTACATCTGAGACTCTGGCTATACTAGTACAAACATGTAGATATCTACATGAATATTAAACTCTGAAGAAGAAGGGTAGGGACTGAAGAGCACATATTGTTTCTGAGGAGAAGAGTGAAGAGAAGAGAGGGGAACGAGGCGACTTAAAATAATTTTACTTCCAATTTCCTTGTATGTAATTAAACGATCAGAAACACACTTGAGAAGAGAGAGAGGGAAAAAAGGAGTTCTCTTTTCTGAAAGAAAGAAGAAAGTTGTCAGATGTGGAAGTGTATGAAGTTACACTGTACATACATACCCACACACACAGACACACACACTCTCTCTCTTGTAAAGGGGTTAAAGTAAGGAGATGGAGATGCAGAGAGGGTGGTATATGAGTGATGTGAAGTGGAGTTCTCTCCTCCAAGGTTTTTGTCTTACGTTGCTCAAGTGGGACTGGGGAAGCGAGAAAAACTTGTATCTTCTCACTCTGCTCAGCACATCCCAAAGACAGACACCACACACACACACACACACACACACACACACACACACACACACACACACACACACACACACACACACACACACACACACACA
>WJFB01002380.1:0-19806 GCA_009870185.1 Pygmarrhopalites habei
TCAGATGTTGGAGGGACAGGAAAGAAAACTGGACGGCCATCACGGAAATTTGATGGTCACCGCAACCGCTCATCTTTACTCTGCTTTAAACTGTGATTTCCAGATAACAATTAAGATTTACTGTGAAGTCCATGTTAACATTTTGTGCTATTGAAAACTTTGCTTTTATGAATGGTTGTGTGTGTAATTTGAACAGTTTTTGTCTATCCCTTTCTTTGTAGCGAATGAGGGTTACACTGCAGGACGGAGAACCACTCTAAAAACTGACTTTTTTGCTTTTGAGGAAAGCTAAAATAGCAATAATACACTTCACCAGCCGTGCCCATAATCTGCATGACACTCAATAACTTGAACACACGCACACACTTTCTCCTCAAAAAACTCGTTTCTGGTACCTGAACTTTTTTAGAAAAAAAATGTTCATAGAAATTCCCATATTTGTACACTCACACCAAATATAAATTAAATACTTGTAGCCTTACTCGAGACCATTTTTTCAAATAAAATACGAATTGACGAAATAGAAATATTTATGTACATTTTATTCATCTTTCCGTCATCATTCAAATTCCATTGAGTTTACGTGGAAGCCATAAAGTAAATCGTGGCGGAGTTATTTTTCATCAGAGTTTGTAAGACAGACAATGTTTACACCACATCATGCAAAGTTCCATAAAATTCTAATAAATCGGAGACTCGTTTGTCCGTTTCTTTGTGGAATATTCTGTAAACGTTGCATCCACTCAACTAATTACAGCTGTACAGTCATAATTACCTGGCTGCATAATCTGGACTTGGATCTCCATCTCATCTCACAACTCAACTGAAAATATTTCTAGACCTTTCCATCCGCATCCATCCTACACAGAGATCATATCTAATGATTAGACGAATGGCCAAAATTGGACGGAATCCAGATAAAAATTTTAATTACAATTACTTCTATCTGAAATTAATCGATGCAAGATGAAATGGACTTGGTCTTCAACCCTAAACTCCTTTGGGAGTCGTTGGTTCATAAATAAAAAATTTTCTTTCAATGTATCTTCGGAGGCAGGAGAAACATTGTGGTTGTACGGACGAGGGTGTGAGAAGGTCAGCCACATTTTTGACATTTAAACTTCAAAATTTTATACGACTATTTGGACAGTAACGAATACAAGTTTAGAAATCTTTAAGAACTTTTCTTGTCAAAATAGTGTGACTATGAACTTTTGGGCGATGACGACACAGCCGCCCTCGTTCCCTCTACTGGAAAACTTTTAGAAATCTCGAGATTGACCACAATTAATGGATTTCGATTTCGAACGGATGGTCTCGACCAGCTGATCAGTGGACATCATGATTTTTATGACAAATAAGTTTTTCACACCATAAATTCATAAAACATAATTTTCTTCATTCTTTTGTTCAAAATCGTCATTTGTTTAATAGCCTTACACAATTCATATTTTGATAAAGTTCTCTAACCATTTTTAGATTCAAATACTGTGACCTAAGTCCTCCACCTTTAATCCCTGGTACTTTATATCAATTGAGAGCTGACACAACTCCAGGAATTTGTGAGATTACCCAGAACCTTCCAAAAGACAAATTTACTCGTACGTCCCTCAATTTCAATTCTTTTTTCAAAATTTTGCAATCAAAATTCGTCCAATTTTAATTTTATTTTGCAGCCTTCTCAACAATGGCTTTACTCTTCCTAACGTGGACAGTCTTCCTAGTTCTCCTCCTCACCCTTACACGTCGATTCCTTCTTCCTCATTTTCATCCATCCACATCAAATCCAGAAACTCCTCTCCATTTTGAACCTCTACCACAACGAAAACTCCCGCCACCAAGAATTTTTTCCCTCCCTTCCCCTGATATTGTCTCTGAATCAAAATCCCTCGAAATGGAATTAGCTGACTTGAAAACTCAATTAGCTCTAAAAGACACTGAACATTCCCTAGCACTCAAACAACTTGAACAAAACCACCAATCCGCCATAATCCATCTTGAACAAACCTTGCGGGATGAAATGCATTCAAAATTATCAGAGAAGGAAGCATCATTCCAAATCAAATTGAAAAAATTCAGTCAAAACCATGAAACACAATTCCAACTTCTCCATTCCGAGTACGAGCAAAAACATTCAAAAGCTGAAGAAAAATTCACACTAGACGTTGAACAAAAACTAGCATCATACCGAAATTCCCAATTGAAACAGCTGAGTAGCCAAATGGAACAATTTAAAGAAGCTGAAGCAGAAACAGTTGAATTAGCAAACAAAATATTGGATACTTTCAACGATGGTCTTGAAATTGGCGAAGCATTTTCAAAATTTTCCTTATCTCTCAGTCCAAAAAGGGAATTTATGGAAAATGCCCATTGGGCTTCTAGCCTTGTTTTTAACATTTTAAAACATCATCCAACTGTCAGCGTCGATAGAGTAATTGTTGCTGGTGGAAGCGGGAACAATACAATGATATCTTACGAGGATTTCAAAGGAGAAGGAGAAATAGTCATATTTTTTAATGATCCAAATCAATTTATTGCACAAAATGTAAAAGAAATTCTCAGAGCTTTTACAAATTTTAATCAAAAGTTTAAAGATGAAGGACTCCAAGTAAAATTCAAAGTACAACTTGCATCTGAATTTAGTATTCGATTTGAATATCGAAACACACTCTTCGAACTGATTCCCGCCATAAATTTTGTGGACACTTTGTCAGAGAAGGGAATGAAGGAAAGGGCGAAAGGATTGGAACAACCACCATTAGCTCAATTTAAAGGGACACTGGAAGAGATGAACAAGTTCAAAGGTCAAGTACTCAAGAGTGGCTACTTTAATTCAAGGGTCAGTCTACTTACAAGTTCTATGACAGAATTCGCTGTCAAGTTTGTCAAGAACCAGAGTGACTTCACGCATGATTTGGTGAGGTTAATTGAATTTTGGAGCAGACATGTTCAACTGGGAGAGACGAGGGAAGAAGAAAAAAGTTTTGTCATCCATGGAAGATCATATATGATCGAATTGATTGTCATTTATGGTCTCAGGTCAAACAAAATGAGTTTAGTTAAAAGTAAAAGGGATCTTTATGAAGGAGTCAAATGTATTTTAGAATTGGTTAAGGATTTCAGGAATTTTAATATTGTATTTGAAGAGTATTATGAAAGGAAAATTGTACCATCTCCAATACTGAGAGCAAGGCCGTTGATTCTAGATCCTGTTTGTCCATACAGGAATTTGGCGGTTTTCAGAAGGAATCCAAAAATTAATAATAAAATTATTATGCAGTTTCAACACAAAGCTGAATTGACCCTGGTCAAGTTGGAGGGTGTAGGGATGGCTAGGGTCATGGATTTGCATGAGATTGCAGAGATTTTGAAATAAATAAGCGCGGAGAAAAAAATTTTAAATATGTAAATTTGGGTGGGGGATGATATACAAATTGGTCAAAAAGTATTTAAATAAATTCACACTGTTTTAAAATTTTGCATAAAAAGTCGCGTACTTTTTTTAATGAAAAATCACTGATTGTACAGCGGAATCTGAGCATATTTTGACCATAAAGTACACAATCCACAGTACAGAGACGTGCCGAGGGTCCTGAAGAGTCTTAAATCACTGAGCCCGGTCCTTCAAGGGCTAATCACTGAGCTGACTCTGAATCCACCAAATGGTAAACAAAGTTTTGCTTACCCGCCAATTTTGTCTTAAAGTTCAAGAAAATAGTATTTTATTTCTCTCTTCCCTCTGCTTGATGATGTAATCCTTCGTATTTCATTCATAGTACATTGACTGCATTTTCAGAGAAAACAGATGGTATTGCTGACAATTGGAAAAAATAAGGGATGAGAGCCTCTCTTTCATATGGAGGAAACGTACAACTTCTTGGAGTGGAACACCTGATTTATACTTACTACTTCAGAGTGACTATTATGGTAATTAGTATTTCGGCGTCGACATGTTCGATAAAGAGGTTGAATTATATAGACTCTCGAATCATCATTCCTCCTCTTTCTAAAGGACCCAGTTGTTAGAGACATTGAACTGATTAAAATCGCTGGTCTTTATGAGTCATAAACCCGCTGCTACACAAAAATGTGGGAGCCACAAAAGACCCTGTAGTCAAAATAATCATTTACTACTACGTAGAACATAGTAGTATATACCTAACCTAACCTAACTGTAACACAAAAATTCCTTACCTAATATTAGGCTCATATTATTAGCCTCGTCGTCGGATATTAATTAACCATTTGATACAGGAACCTCTTATATATTTCCTATTTTATTAGACAAGGTTAGGTTGTATGTATGCCCATCGTGGCCATTTTAGCCAGGATTTTGGAATCAATTTATTCTTATTACTGTGTGACCCAGTCTGGGTCAATTTTCTGGCCAATCACGATTCGTAGCAGTGACACAGTAATTTTATTTTCAATCCTTATGCAAATGAAAAATCAGTTATTCTTATGCAACATTTTTCAGGTTTTTGGAATGCATTGAAATGCAGTCACAAAATTGTGATTAAGCTATTCAATACTCCCAAAATGAAGCATATTTCTTCAAATTGTTTCAAATTGACAAATCGAAATAATGGGGACGTCAACAGCTCAACAGGCATGCTATGTAAGAAGAGAGCAAAAATAACTTTATCCACGTAAAGAAAATCTTACGTAAAATTACTTACCCAATTTCTTTCAATATTGAGTCAACTAACTTATGAAATAGTTTTCCATGGCTCGTGGAATCCCACGAGCTTATTTTTCTACTTGGGAATTTTCCCAACTCTTCGTCATCTTTAATGATTGTTTCAAGTTCACATGAGCATAAATAATGCTATATTTGGACGATAATTCCTGCCATTTGGACCAAGGAACGTTGGAAAGGTAAAATTTTGGTGAAAACTATGGAATTGAATCCTCCTTGTCAATAAAATATTTGATTGTGGACTGAAAGTGGACAATCTACTCTTTCGAGTGTCCGCCCACCTTTCACAATAATCTTTAATCAGCCGGGAAATTACAGGATATGAACCCTTTACTTTGACCATCAAGCTTTAGTCCCACAGCGTAGTCTTATGTCAAATGTCAATAAAAATTCTCTCCCTTCTCTCATCAAATTTTGTGATTGTCCAGGATTTGGTGTGAGAGCATCACAAAGAATGAGAGAGTGAGAGAATGTTGACTGCTCAAGAACTCAGTTTGAGCTTTCATATACTTAAATTCTTCTCAAAATTAAATATCCTTCCGGTCACTCTTCACCTCCACAGTAACGCACCTTCAGACACAGTCCCGATTCAGATTTCAATGAGTAGGCGATGGAGGTTCAGGATTTGGAAATTTTTCCTCACTTTAGAAGCTTGTCAGCTGATCTTTGTCGTTCTGAGACTTGTTCAAACACTGACTCTGATCTCACCGACCAGCCAACTTGACATGGTCGAATTTCCCCCGCATTTCTTTGTGGTCATGTCGAATACGATGTTCCTGCTCATGAACTTTACTTTCTTTCTGATGAGACCTCAAGTCACAGTCACGCTCTTCAATGTCATTTGTCAAGGTAAATTTTGGTTCCATTGCTGTGTTGTTGGGCTCGGATGAATGGGGAAATGTGTGTGAGGTGTGCATGGGAAGGGAAGCTGTGAGTCTAGTACAGTCAATGTGGGAAGTCCCCAAGAGAAGGAGGAATCTCGCAGGCCAGTCTTAAGACTTGACATAGGCTACGCATCAAATTTCTTGTGTGTGCGAGACTCGCACTGCGAGTCTTTCCCATGTGGACCACCCAAGTTGACTGTACTTGACTCGCAGATTCCTTCCCTATGCACCTCATACACATTATCCTCTTCATCAAATCTGTAGCACGGATATAAAAAGTTTGTTTTGTTTTCTCTAATTTTGTGCAGACATAGCGAAATTTGGACTGAGAAAGAATCCTCGTGAATTTTCAACTCAAGAATTACTAACCCTTACATTTCCATTCCTATGTCTTTCGGGTCCATTCATGGTAGTCGGATTTTGTATTTACAAACCAGAAGCTCATTACTTTCTATATTCTGCCCTTCCATCGTCCCTTCAAAATTTTTCCGTCTTTTCAATTTTGGTCATTTTTGAATATATGGTCTACACGTTTTCTACACAAACCATCAATTTTGTGTGCTTCATCATGTTTCTATTTTTCCAACAAATTTGTGAAAAAATCCCTTCAACTTCTTCCGCGTAAGTCAAATTTAAATATTTTGTATGTGACGTGACTCACGTCACGTGAGTCGAATAATCATTTTCTACGTACATTTTGCTGACAGGACGGAAGAAAATAGTGGGAGGTCGAGGACGACAAAGAAGATCAAAGGACTTTTCAAGAATCTGAATTTAATAATGAGAGCATACAAGAAATGCCGGGAATTTCAATTTTTGATTCAATTGTTCAATCAAAAGTATGCATTCATTATATTTGTCACAAAAATCTATGCAATTTCAGTGTGCATCGTGTCAGTCAGTTTCGGAATTTGTCTGCTCAATATAAATCTCCCCCTCAGTCTGTTCTATGTCCAAATGGGTTGTGAGATCACAGTCGCTTACACGGTTTGCTATTCTAAAGCGTTCTCCATTCCAGTCCTCATGAGGAAATACACACAAAAAATTTATTTGAGTTGTAAAGGTTTAGAAATTCAAGGGAAGGACCCTAAGGGTTATGACAGGTCTGTCAAAAGTGTCCGTTTTCTCGGAATCAGTGTAGGGAATTTTCACAAATTGGAGAAAGCATCCACGTTCAACTTTATTACATTCGTGTCAAAACAAATTGTCCGAGTGCTAATCACTTTTCGTTAACAGGCTAAGTAATTCTCGCTTGTATGTACTATTATCCATGAAATAAAAATTCACAAAACCGCAAAAAAGGAAATTATTTTGAAGTGGATTACGCTGGGAGTCCAGTACAGTCCACTTGGATGGTCTTTCAATAGGAAAAACTTGCAGACGAGCCAATTCATGTCAAGATTTGGACTGGCCTACGCGATTACTCTTTCTAAAGAGGACCACTCAAGTTGACAGTACTCCACTAGCAGCTTCCCTTCCCATCTGTACCTCGTCTGCACCCCACACACACTTCACTATTCATCTGTAATTCCACACATCCACAACAAAAGTCGACCATGACAAAAGTAAACACGTACGTCGTGCTTAATTTTTAAAAAAATTGGAAAAAATGTTTTAAAAAATTATTGAAATAAAGTGCTTTTTTAAAAAAAATTGGACTCAACATTACAACGGTTCAGTGATAGTGCAACTTTTATTTAATATCGTCATACAGAAATTCCACAATGAATTGGAAATGTCTGCTCATTATTTTATAAGACACATTTTTGTGTGTAAACAATTGAATTCGTATGTAAATTACGTAATGTATGTAAATACAAAATTATTTGCTTCCTCTAATTCTTACAATTAAATTCACCCTTAATATTGTTTCAAATTATTACAAAATTATTAAATGCATCCTTACTGAGTAGTAGACTCACCACATGCAACTTGTACTTAATTTACAATAAGTCAGTTTAACTTTGAGATTTAAAGATAGCATTTTACAATTAATTGTGCTCTTTGAACGTGGACCATGTTACGTGGTCGTCAATAAATTGAATAACACATCACGTTTATCTCAGCTAAAATTTTGCAAAGTACAATTGCCCACGTGTGTGTGTGTCAACATTACGGAATTTTCTAAATCGTAGACCGATAAACCACCCTAGTATTTTAAAAAATTCTCCATTCACTCGGTTGATTAAAAATCTGCGATTAAAAATCGCTATACAACATATAAAATAATTAAACGTAACTCAAAAAGATTGTCCTAAAATAATTAAATACAAATTGTACATTAACCCTCCAACACAAAAACTCAAATCAACAAAATATTTAATTACGATGTGCGAAGGCTGCTAGCCATTTTACCCAAACAAATACTAAACTTAGTAGACTTAAAAGAAAAATCGTGATGTGGGTGTGCGTGTTTGTACATTCAAGTTGTCTTAAAACAGTCGTATTTTGTATTAAAAAAAGATTCAGAGGAGATTCACGTGGTATAAAATCAATTCCCCTTCATTTTGAGCACCATTACATAATGAGTAGTCTTAAATTAATTAATTATTGGACGGATTAAAATTCAATTCAATCGTAGCCTCCCCTTGAACCCACAGACTGTCGAATGGAGAACCATGACCCTGCCTCCACATCCCCAATATTCGACTGGTATCGTGATGCCCAGGAGTTGGCAGCAATTCCCTCCGA
This sequence comes from Pygmarrhopalites habei, assembly GCA_009870185.1. Lineage (NCBI taxonomy): Eukaryota > Metazoa > Arthropoda > Collembola > Symphypleona > Arrhopalitidae > Pygmarrhopalites > Pygmarrhopalites habei. The sequence continues at coordinate 8,275 of WJFB01002380.1, forward strand.
CCGAAAACCAAGACAATTGAGGATACAAAGTGGGATTTGAATGAGGATGATTCCAATCAAGGCAAGAACTGTACAGACTCCACCGTACAAAAATCCAAAGTAAGGACCTCCTGACATGAGCCAACCCAGACTGAAAGACACAGAGGCACACAGGAGGACGAAGAAGAATGCAAAACAGCAACCCATCTACAAAAATATATGCCAATCAATATTTATCCTGACACACACACACACATAATTTTCATCACCAAAAATATTTCTAAACTGTCGGACTAATTCAACTCACCTTTGTACTTTGTATTGAGATTGTCGTCACTCAAAATAGAAAGTTTGTCTAGTCCATTAAAGTCTACGAAAAAACAGTTTAAAATTAGAATGCAATTTAGTTGAATAAAAATGAAATTGTAAACAAATGTCAAAACATACCTTCAGCACAATTGTATGCTTTGTGGAATTATTAAAAATTTGTTGAGATTTTGATTTTGGACGGTGTCAACGAAGGAATAAAATTGTGTAGAAAAAGTTGCTTAATTTTATTGCGTTCCTTTGAAGAAATGACAAGGGATTTAGACTGCAAAATTAAATAAGTAAATATTTTTAAAAATGGGAATATGCTTTGGAAGGAGCTTTGACTTCAAAGCCTTTGAAGATTCAATAGACTCCGCCGTGGGATGTAGTAAAACCACGGTGCCTTAGAAACACCAAATCTTCTAGGGGAACGTTTGCACATGCCAAAAGAGTGGGATTTGTGCGAAAAGGAATTTACTGACCCAAGTGCCCGTATTACAAATTATTTTTAGAAATTGAAGAAAAATTGTATAAGCCGTTGTGAAAATGAATAGTTATTTAATCACACTTTTTGAATATCATTGTTAAGGTCATTGCATTGTGTAACAGAATTTCTGTTCCTATCCTTTCTGCTTCTGCTTTTCCTTCGGCTTTTGCTTCTCCTTCGGGTTCAGCTTCTGTCTGGACGCTTCCGAAGCTCCACGACATTCGGACAATGCCATACGCATTCCAGCCCACGCTTCCTCCGAAGTTGGAATGATTTGCTCGGGAGGGAGGAAAAACCCGTACTTCCCGTCATCTAATCAATCAAATTACATGTTTTTTAAAAAATATCGTTTCCATTCCAATTGAATGAAGATACAAATTGACCAACCTCTCAGCTCAATTGTTGTGGAGTACTTGAACCCCACGTGACCCTTAGCGTAGTCATCGCTAACAAAAAATTTATTAATACTAATCGTAACTTTTCAGTGACTGAATTTCAGTCACTCAGTGTTTAAAAAATTTGAACTTACCTCACACCAGCCAAAGTTTCTCCTAGTAAAATACACAAAATAAACCATCAGTTCAGAACAAAACATGAGAATATTTTTTTAACAAAACTCGCTTTGTCTCAAAGCCTTTGAGCAAATGATTACTTAAACTGTTACCAACCCATCAACTCGGCAGAATTTCCATAAGTAGCATTTGTATTATGTACAGCCGTCAAAGCTTCCGTCGCACATTTCCCAACCTTCTGCAAATCCTCGTCATCATCCGGCTGAATAGCTTTGTAACTGTACGACGAAGTCCAACAATTCCCATAAGAATGGATACTAAAATAAAAATACCAGTCCACATTTGGCTTGGGATGTTTTTTAAAAAAAGATACGATCCCTTGAGTCTCTTTCTCTGAAGCGGCTTTAGTCCCAGCATAAACTTCTGTACATGGCCCTTCATATTGACTAGCTGGCTTCCATTCAAATGGGAAATTTCTATTCAGATCCACTCCAATACAATGAGGGTCATCTTTCTTCACGTTTTTGTTGGGATTTCTATTTTTCCGCCACAACCGATTCTCCTTGTCGGCATGAGAAAAGGAATAACCATCCGGATTGACGATGGGTAGAATGTAAAAATCATAAGCTTCCAATAGTACCAAATTCGAAGTTACGTTCGAAAATGTTGTCAATTGATTTATGACATAGGTGACAAAGGCCCCTGAAATCCATTCTCTTGCATGATAAAGGGCGTCTATGAAGACTGCCTTCTTTTTAACTTTTTGACTTTTGTGTGATATCTTGAGTAATTTGACTGACCGGTTTTCGTACGTTTTAGCTAAAACTTCTAACTTGCACAACCTTGAATGATCACTCGCAATCCTGTCAAGCCAAGCATAAATTTCTTCTGTATTGTAGTAGTAGTCATTCCATGTAATGAATCCGGGTGGTCTTCTCTTGTTCTTTCGGGCTCTCACAAGTTTGTCATTTTCTTGGTCGAGGAATTTGTCCACGTCAGGGACAACCACCTCTTCCTTTCCTCCAGATTTCTTGAGATATTCTTGGAAATGACCCACTCGAGTAGCTACTACCTGAGCCTTTTGGGGTTTGTTAAGTCTGTAGTGACCCCAAAGGTCAACTCCGGGAGAGTAATGAAGTTTCTTAAATTCTGATACATCTTTCGCAGCTTTGAAGGTGACTGCGTACACTTTACTCTTTACTTTTTTCTCCTGTTTCCCTTGTTTAGTATCACAGTCGGAGGAATAAATGAGGAATGGGAGGAGGAGGAGAAGAAGAAAAGGAACCCTGTAGTTTGTACTGGGTACCATTTTGTGCAAATGGGTAGTACACTGGGTGAAGAGGGTAAAGGAAATGGAAGAGTTGGACTTAAATTCAAGTCTTGAATCAATGCTACACATTTTATGACAGGACCATTAATGGAGTGCATGTATTGTGTACGTCAATGAGAAAATGGCATTTTGAATTGGAGTGTGTGCATAATTTTGACGTTGCGGTTCAGCGGGTGTGTCTCAAACACGTGGCGGAAACTTTCCGTCGGGATGGCTATGGATTTAATTTGTTCTGTTTCTGTTGTCCAAATTTCATCAATTTTGAAATTTTGTTTTACGAAACTTTTCTACGAAACATGGACTCGTGACGGGAGAAATCAATTGAGGGGGTTGGGGCAACAAGTCGTTCCAACATTGCCACAATAATCCTTGGCCAAGCGGGACTAAGGGAGCAAGGATTATTGGGGCGATGTTGGAACGACTTGTTGCCCCAACCTTCTTAATTGTCAGGGCGCGAATGCTTGAATGGTCAACTTTGTGTTACTTACATGATTGAGTAGACATTGTCGAAAATGACCATAATACTTTTCGCTTCGACTGAGCACGAAGAGAGGAACGTCGACTCGAAATTTAGACTCTTGACAGTCAAGACTTGACTTGCTAAAATATTTTAAATGCCCCGCGACGTGTCTAAAATTTTGTTTGAGTGGATAGTTTCAAAGTAGAGACAACACTTGTTACACTTTGGTCAGTGGTTAATTTGTATTTGACGAGGATTTGAATTGGCAGTCGTACAATTTTATCCCTTGTTTTTTTATTTTCAATTAAATCAATAACTTTGAACAATGAGTGCACACGCACACACACACAGATGTGACCTAGACCGTCAACTTGACTTGCGTCAGATTCTCTCTTTCAAAGTCAAATGGTATTTAATCCGTTCAATTGGAGCTGTGGCAATTGTGACTCTGTTTTTGTATTGTGGCCTCCTGACCTTCCCGTTCTTTTCTCTGACAAGGAAACGTCGACACTGAAAAAATGAATTGCTGTTCAAGGATAAAAACATTTAAATGGTGTGTGTTTGTGTGTGTGAGGGAGGCATGTGACGTGTTCACACTCTCGTGTTAATGAAGACTCTTCATTGAAGAGAAGGAACAAGTGGTCGGATTAGTTAATCCATTTAACTGTTTAATACGACTGTTGTTGTATTGTGACTGTCACAACAACAACCATGAAATAAATTAGACGTCCTTTCTTTCTTTTATGCTGGAACTTTGGAACTGACGGAGTTGGAGTTGTTGTTGTTGGGCTGGGACAAATTTTTTTGTAGACGTCAGTAGACTGTGAAGGAAAGTTGGACTTTGAGATTGGTTAATTTGGTGTGAGGTCACGGAGTAGTAGAAGAGTTTGTGATTAATTCAATGATGCGATGTGTGTGGTTTCTATTGTCATTTTGGATCCGCTTTGAAAGACAACAGTTAATTTATTATTTTTTGTGGTGAGAGAATTCACGAGTGTGTCAATCATTTCAGTACGCACTGTGTAAGGAACAAGAAATATGAATCATCGGCGGTGATTCACAACACAGAAAACGATTACTGCAAAAAAGAAATAGACTGTAATTTTTTTTGAAAAAGTTCTGAATTCGAAAAATGCACTTTGAATGAAATGAATGGATGAATTCGTGTGGAGTCCAGAGGCAGAACTGGACTCGGAAAATTGTTTTTGCCCTTGAAAAATATGATAGAAAATATTCAAAAGTGAGCTTTGATGAGACCGGAAGTAGATGAAGAGAATTTAACAGTGTAAATTCTACTGTATAATCAGATAATAGAGAAATAGAACGCTCGTAGTTTAAAATTACGCTGGTTAGTTTGTTGAGTGTGCGCGCAAAATTATCGTTTCCCTTTCCGTTATTGTAGGAGACAGTGTATGAGATTACGTAAAATACCAAAAGAGGAATGCCAAACATTTTACATTTTATTATGCTTTAATTGAAGATCCAAGTATTTGAATATTGAATAAAAAACTCAATTTTATGTGCTTCGCTTGCCAATCTTCATCCCATTCAAAATCTCCCGCCTCCGCTACATCCTGCCACCATAGTACGACCTTGATCAGGGAAACCCAAAATTTGACCACACTTTGGTACAGCCAGCAGCTCAAACTATTAAAATTCCCCGAATTAAAAAACCCTGAATAGTCACGCGGGTCGGGTCAACTCGCCATTTGTAAAGCCTTCACCTATCTACACGTTGGAAGGTGCAGAATCCTTCAGTCCTCCTGCTTTTGGATTGTCAGTATTTTTCTGGAGGAATCCAAGGCCATGGTGCCACCTGGTCGTCCTTGCAAGGAGAGAATGGTGGTCAAAACCTGTACAACACTGTGCACCTTTTGGCTGCTCATGGGAACGATCATGTTAAGCGGCAGTAGTCAAGTCGTAGTTCACAGTCCGTTATCCGTTTCGATTGAAAGAAACGAATTTAAACAGATTGATTCAAGGGACATCAAACTTTTCTGTATTTTTAGCTTTGAGTGACACGTCCTGCTCGCACGTGACCGAAATGCGGGGGAAACACGTCAATGTATCGGTGGGGAAAGTTTGTATGAAATTCCTGGTGGCACAATTCCCCGAATGATTCTTCATTCAGAATGTTTTGAAGGGCTACTCATCTCTGTTCATGAGTTGTATGAATCATTGTCATTGTATGTGGTTCACAGCTGACACGTGTCCGCTAAATTCGAATTTCAAACTCTTGCCAGAAGTACAGGAGACAAAATTTGTTGATGAAAAATGTGTATCAGAAAATTACGGGCTTGTGTGGTTCAGAGTTTCAGGGTCATTTAAACGGCTTTAGTAGAGAAAAGCGGGAGATCGTCTTAGTCACATTGAGCGGGGATTTTGAAAAGTGGTGGGGAATCTTTAAATTATTTATTGTTAAGAAGAGAGATGTTAAATATTTTCATAATAGGGATTTTCCAGATGACTCTCACAAAACTAGGAAAGGGATCGACGCATTTGGACATTGAAGTAAAGATGAAAGTAGGAATTTGAATAGAACAATAAAAGTCGTGATTCAATCCGGGATTTATTTGTACTGGGAAAAATGGGATGAGATTGAGGAGGGTGGGAGAGTTATGGAAGGTGGGAAAAATGATGTGGAGGACGTAAAGCGTCGTTCGAATGGATGGATGTCCACATCATTTTTTATATGAGGGAAGTTTGCATGGCTTTATCAAGTGTCGGATTTCTGGCTTTCTGGCCAAATAAATTGGACGAAGAGAAGCCAACGAAGAGGAATGACAGGGGAGGGAATCTGGAAAAACCTATGCAGAATGCAGCTGAAAAACATTTCTCAGCTGTTTGGACGGTCAAATTAAAATTTTAGGACACATTTAAGTCCTGAAGTTTAGAGCCATTTTAATGCAATTCTTTTCAAGCTTAAGAAAGCTAGCTAATTTTGGCATGCAAATTTTTACAAAATGTGCGAATACTTTCTTGTATAAATTAGCAACAAGTCCCAAAATCTTCGATTTAGCACTGCACTGCGAAATGTGTGCAAATCATCAGTAATTAAATATTTGTAAAAATATGCGTGTCCGGAACTTCTCTGTGTTCGTTTATTATGCAAATCTTTCTTTCAAAAATCTTTCCTTGCTTTAAAAAGTGAGCCGACGACATCCAAAAAAATTGTCTGCTTCATATCATGGAATCTCTTTTGTCTCACGAACGTCCAGTAAAGTTCATTCCGGAAATCTCTGACTGGATTCTTTATGTGCATTTTATACAAACAAATTTGAAGAAATTGCAATTATTTATTGAATTATTCAATAATTTTTTTGGCAAAAACACATAATTTAATCCTTTCATCTTTTAGGTATATACGGGCTCTCTCTGTTCCTGCCTGCATGTGCTTGTGTGTGTGTGTGAACTTGAAGCTCAATGTATCATAATTAAATCATAATTGTGCTCACAGTTTCCCTACATGTTTTTCCGTTCTAATTAAAAGTGAAGGTCATCCAGTCTCTCTCTCTCTCTCACTCTCACTCACGTTCCATTTTCCCTTATTAGACGATGATGATAAAGATAAGACGTTGCAAAGGCCACAGTCCAACTCACTCCGCCTCTCTCCAGATTAAACCAGATAGAAGCAGATTCTTTGTAATTGCAGTCATTCTATGAAAATTAGCATTGTCTAGAGTTATTGCCCTTCTCATTTCTGTTGTTCCCAAACAGATGATCATGTTGACAAACAATTATTTTTCCCACTCTCTCACACACACGCAATAAAAGCTACAAAATACAAAGCTGGGTGTGGAGGGTGACAATTTCATTCATTGCATAATAATAATTGTTGGTGGACAATAGGGAGTCACATGATTGCGCCATGTAATCAAAAAAAAAAACAAAAGTCATCAATGAAACATGTTCTTATTATAAATGCAAAGATGAAACTAGCATTCTCTAAGGTCATGTCCACACACACACACTCACACACACGTACATATACAAACAAGTATTATATAAATAGAATGACATTGACTTTTCCCACCTGCGCTGCATCAAAATTTTTTTAAGGAGGAGGATCATCACATTGTCATCCACAAATTAATTCACATTCTTCCATTCAATGCGTATTATTAAAATCTATATCCCCTAATTTGGCTCTTCTCATCCTCTCCCATCCTCATCGCTCTCTAATTTCACACACACACACGAGAGAGAGAGAGAGAGAGAGGAATTTTTGGAATATTATGCCCTCCACACTCGGCGCTGTGCAATTTAAAACTTTGTACGTTTCTACCTCAACGATCCAGTCCTGAACCTGTCATTCTGTTGTTTCTCTTCCACACACACACACACACACACGAAATTTAGAGAGAGAGAGACGTAGTCCTAGAGTGTCAAATTACGATGAACGAGCGACCTTGGCTGATTATTGCGCGTCTCATCCCCCATCCCTCTTCTCTCGCGCTCCGTGTTTGTGTGTGTTCTACACTCTGCGGTTGAGGGAGGGGAGTGTGTGTGTGTGATTTTAGCACATATATCAAAACAAATTGTGGATGATGACTCCGTTGATTGCACGTTATGACCATTGTTTTCACAACAACAACAACGAGATGCTTAATGCTTGCTTGCTGGGGAAGGAACAAACGATCGTGCCACGTGGGGCACGATGGGAGGAGATGCTTTTTGCGTTTCATTTACACTACCAAAACAACAACATTTTGTCCATGTGCTTCTCATCTGCTCTCTTGACATCCAGTCAAATTAGCCTGGCTAGTCAACCTGCCTCTCCCCCTCCTCCTCAGTCATCCTTGAAAGAAGGAGGAAGTGAAAGGGGCACTTCTCCGCAGTTGAGCTGTACGGCGCCAATCCTTTTTTATCATTCTCATCTACTCAACCACGAGAGAGAGAGAGAGAGTGAGAAACATAATACTGACACACACACACACCATTCTTCTCTCACGATCCCTTTGAATGAAGAGGGAGAGTGTGCGCGAAACCTGATGAAATGCGGATGGATGGTCAGAGGAGAGCTCAATTCATTGTGAACCTTGATTGAGTCAACGTGTCCCACTCAACTATTCACCCAGTCATAAATTAAGACGTCAAACTGAACTGCACAGCCAGTCTCCATTGTCCTACCTACATCTCTGCTGAAGCTCCAGTCTCTTGGTACATCCGAATCGTCGCCATGTCTAACTCAGCCGATGGTACGATCAATTTCTGGAAATTTTCTAAATCCATTTTCATTAATTTTTACAGAATATTTAGAAGCGAATTTTTATATTCTCGCTGTCGCTGCGAATAATTTTGCGTGCTGATAGAAATAATTGAAATAAATTAATAACGATTTTTGCCCGCGCGTGTGTGTAGATAACGAAGTCGTTGCGACCACCCAGGAGGAAGAGGAACAGACTCAACAGGAAGAGGAGGCCAGTACTGGAGAAGCTGAGAATGAGGTAGAAGCGAACGGAGGAGAAGCTGAGGAGGAGGCTGCCGCCGAGGAGGAGGAAGAAAAAGAAGAGGAGGCTGAAGCCGAAGCTGAAGCTGAAGCTAAAGAGTCGGGGGCTGCAGATGAGATAGCAGAAAATTTGGCAGATGTTGCCATCAACAACGACGAATAGAGACCAGTTTTACAAGAGGGAGAAAAGAATAAGAGTCTGCTTTCGATAATTAATTTTGTCAGAAAAAAATGGTGTCCATGTCATTATTATTGTTGTCGGGTGTAAATATTTTATTTTATGTATTTTTTAAATTTTACTCTCTCTAGTTTTATACACAACCGCTTGTATCTTTGATCTTTTTTGGACGAGACACATTTTTCGCAAAAAATTTTTTTTTCATACGATTTTGAGCGGGACTAGTAAAATTGTAATTAAATTCTGGATTGACATTGACATTCGGGAAATTACGAGTGACGCTGAATTTTAAAAATGTATTATACGATGGGAGGGAAAGGGACAATTTATTTGTAAAGCGAAATAAATATTTTTAATAAAGAATGTATTTTAAATTGTACAGTCCGTTCTACGTGTGTGCGTGTGTGTGTAACTTGACACTGTCAAGTTCTACGTCATTTAAACTTTCACAAGTTGATGCATAGTATTGCATAGTCATAAAAAATATTTTATCTCGTACCGGCAAATAAGAAATGAATTTTTTGGCACAGTGCAGATTAGTCACTGTCTGAATAGTGGAGACTTTAATTAGATTACGAGGGCTTTGCTCTCGTTTTGAATACCAAAAAATGCGTCTTGGGTCAAATTCATACAAAGACTGTGCAACATTATTTATTTAACCCCAAGATCGTGTATTTGATACTGGAAGCTGTGAGTGAGTGTGTGTGTGTAAGTATGCAGAATCATTCTAGCTTCACGCACGGAGTGTGTGTGTGTAAAAGTGTTTCGAGAGTATAAAATATTTCAGCATTAAATAGCACTGCGACTGCAATTTGCAAATAAAGCTTTTTTGTAAAATCCATCCTTCATCCAGAAATCCATCAATAAAGTTTTCAAAACTTCGCACATTAAAATTCTTCATATTTTATTTAAAATGGCTTCATTTTTAACCCAACAATTTTTTGGTTCAAGCTCGAGCTGTGATTTTGAGCCAAATGTCGTCAGCAGACCTGAGAGTACTACTACTAGAAAATTTTGGTGGGATTTGTGTTTTTGCACACGGCTCCAGTCTGAAGTTGGCGATGAGATGAGCAATCGCTACTTTTCCCTCCATCAATGCAAATCTGCAGAGTTTTTAAAAAAATATTACACAATTTTTACCTTGTTATTGACTCAAAAAATTCTAAAATAATTCTCTCTGACTTTTTACCTATTAGCAATACACATCCTTGGCCCTGCTCCGAACGGAATGTAAGCACAAGGATGTCTACCTGCACTTCGTTCCTTTGTGAACCGGTCCGGGTCAAATTTCTCAGGCTGTGGCCAGTACTTTGGATCATGATGCTGACAATAAAATAAAATTTCGTCACGAATTAGCTTTTACTAAATAGTTAGAAAAACGAGGATCCAATTTTTTCTTACAACAGGATAAATGGGTAAGGCCACAAGAAAACCTTCGGGAAGGACATAGTCAGTCCCGGGTATTTTGTAGGGTGCACTACACTTCCGCTCTGTCCGTGCAAGGGGTGGGTACTTCCTGAGTGTCTCTGTTCAGACAAGAGTCTTATGATAAGAATTAAAATCTCAAATATTTCAGTTCCTGGTATTGCAAAATGCAATACCGGGAATTTCGAAAATTATTAAATGAAATTGAACTCATGGATAAACCGACTCTTACCCGACACGACCCGATCTAAATAATCCATCCTGTTAATGGCATCATATGAGAACTCCCCATCATTCCCTTCCTTCCCCTCCATCAATTCCTCATACAATTTTTCTTGTACATCCTGATTGAGAGCCAATTCATAGACACACCAACTCAAAAAAGTTTCTGTTGTGTCCGCTCCACCCATGAAGAACCCAAAACATTGAGCAATAATCAAGTCATCTGAAAAGTTGATGTCCAGGGTCGTCGATCCAGTTTTCCCAACCTCATTATTCACTTCTCCATCATCTCCATCTTTTCCCAACTGTCCACTCCTGGCTTCCATCATTAGTTGAAGGAAATCTTCCCTCCTCTCTCCAGTCTCTTCTCTCCTCCTCAAACTTTGGATAATTATATGAGAAAAGAACTTGTCCGCATCCTTATTCATCAACTTTATATTCAAAAGTCGTCCCAATTTTGGACTCACGGCAACCAAAACGAATTTGAGAATGTTGAGTCCAGAGAATTGTTCCTGGAGTTTTTTACACATGGACATGAATGTTGAATTACTGGAGTCTTCAAATAGATCAGTCTGGATTCCAAATCCTTTAGAAATTGAGTAAATATTTATTTGATTTTTCAAACATGTCGACTAATGTCAAGATTTTTTGGATGAGTCTTTTTACCTGCACTCGCAATAACATCCATCGTAAGTTTTTGGAGGAATGGACGGATTTCAAATGGATTCTCTCCCTCTTCTTCAATTTTCTGACGGATTGCTTTCACAAATTTCTCTCCACTCGTGTTGAAAATAGAATGCATTCTTCTCAGTTTCCCCGTACTGAAAGCTGGACTTGTTTTGTTTCGTAAGGATTTCCTGCAAAATTTTCAAATAAAACGAATGATACCGAGTGAGTCAAAAATTGTTTAATAATAAGCCAAGTTCATTATTAAACATTTTGAGGGAAATTCAAAACAGCTGGCTGGCTGCCGTAAGGTCTTGTATTATACCCAGGGCAGGATTTATTTGATGGACGTTTCAAGTGTCATATGAAATTCAAATTTTGAATTTATTAATGAATATGGTCGTGTATGCGAATCAGGGTTCCGTATCTCCCGGGAGAAATGAATTTTTAGTTCATAGTGTGAGAAACCGGGAGAAATAAAAATGCACTGAAAAACATCACAGAAAAGCCGCTGA
>WJFB01002381.1:0-19772 GCA_009870185.1 Pygmarrhopalites habei
CTCTCTCTCTCTCTCTCTCTCCAACACAAGTTGTGTGTGTCTATCTCGAAGTTTAATTTCGTCTTTCTCTCTACACACACATCCAGTATGTAGAGTCGTAGGACAGAGCATAGCCTTGCTTTCACTCTGTGAATGGCTTGATTGCAAATTAATTACCAAGTAGTTACAGGCGACTGGACTTTACACTTCAGTTCGACATTTGCATCCTTGTATTCCATGATCGGTGCCAAACTCTCCCAAAAAAATCTACTTTGGTCAATCTTAATCCGAATCTTAATTCTCACTTCTTGACACCCAAACTCATCTCTCACTAATAATAAGTCACCCTAATAATCCAGTTCCACATTTTTTCACCTTTCCCATCCCAGCCAATCTTAATTTGTTGACTAAGCATGATTAAAATCCACACACACAGATCATATCCGATTATTCCACTCCACTGCCTGTACACTACACCCTGGCACATATTCAAAAAACATAAAAATGAGAGCAACAGCTGAGCTTGAATATCTCATATTGTATTCCTCCCTCCCTCATATCTTGTTAATGGTTCCGAGGAATCAAATACTAAAAGTTAAATCTAAAATCCTCGCATCATGATTTCCCTCCGAATACTTTTCCCTCTCTTTCTCTCTCTCTCTCTCTCAACTTTTATGGTGACCCTCTGTCTCTCCCTGTTTGCCTTTCCCTTTGTATACGTGTATGTGACGTGTGTTTGTGTGTGTGTGTCTCCCTCCCTTCACGTCTCTTCCCCACCGTAGAGTTTTCGAGATTAGATAAAAGTCCCATAAAATTAAATGACATGTGTTCCTTTAGTTGGAAGCAAACTTTTCCTTAAGGAATTCACACGAATAAATCCACATCTACAGTTTTTCACTCGTCTCTGTCTCTCTCTGTGGACTTCACACACACACACACACCACATGCTCAAAGTTTCCTACATTGAAAACACAAGAGTCACATTCCAACTTGACTTCCCCCTCCATCCCATCCTATACATATACGATACGAAGGATTGAGGACTGAAAACCCGGGTTCTCTCTCTCTCTCCCGTTCTTTTGGGCGTATGTGCGCATTCACATTCCTTGCATGGAAAATCGCCCGGATAAAGTGTCTGGCTTTTGGAAATGTTTCAGCAGCCTCCCAACTACGAGAGACCGTCGTGGCAACTGCCCACAAAAATTTCTCCGTTGAGACTCTCTCTCGCTGTCTTTGGTTAAGAATCTTCCGCAAATAAAAATCAACTTAATCACCCCAATACCCGCTTCGGCTTCTTGTTCCCTGTCCCGGTTCCCTGTATTAAGAATTGTGACAAATTATTGAAAAATGGAATTAAAAAATCCACGGACGTAGCAGTGATCCTAAGTTTTGCAGGTAAGACTATTTAAATATTTTGCGTACTTGTCTTCCTTCCTGCATTGCATCCTAAAGAAGAAAAACATTGCGTAGATATTTGCACAGGATTTTTGCAGTAGTAGTACAGAATGCGGGTAAGAGAGAGTGTGGTACAGATGAGGGCCGGATATAAGGAAGCATTTAAACCTTATTAGTCTTGTATGTCCTCCTCCTCTCCGATGAGGAGTCACTTTCTTTGGCAACCCACCTTATTGGCTTCTTTACAACTCACTTAATTTTACTACTACAACTACGACTCTTGAGGTTTTGGCTCACATTCGCAAAACACATATGTATTACTGTGTGTACGTGTGTGAGCGTGTGGGAGAGAGAGGTGTAGGGCAATATGTTATTTTGGAAATATTCTAATGACACTAATATGACTTTAGCGGTGAGAAGGGAGCAATATTTTTTTCAATAAGAAAGTTCCAACATTTTGAATGCGGAGAAGCGGAAAGGGTCAAATTTAATTTCCTGAGGCGGAGATACAGAGAGAATTCTTGGATGAGGAAAGAGGAAATTCGAAAATTCGGAGTGACAGCTTCGGATGGATTCAATGTGGATTGAATCGGGGAGGAAGTAGAATCAATTTTTCCTGTTTTTTGCACTGCTGGTCAACGTGCGTTGTGCAAAATGTCACGTAAATCGTTTTTATTTAAAACGAGTTTAAATGCAACGGCAAGAAAATCGGCCCCTCTGAGTTTACTAATGACCCTTTGGACTGTCATTTCCCTAAAACGGCGTCGAATTGCACCAAAATTCCCTGCACTTAAAACAATTAAAATTGTATTAAATCCCTTTGAAAATTGACAAATTTAAAAAATACCTTTGAAAATGACCTTTAGCAGACGAAAGATGAGAATTAATTAGAATCTTAATGTAAATTACGACCTTTTACGAGAAACTCCACCCTTGGCCATAAATACCGCAATCTACTCTCCCTTACGTGTTCTTGCGTTGTGTGTGTGTGTGTTGAGTGTGCTTTACTTTGATTTGTTTACACATGAAATGAGAGAAAGATGATCATAACTGATGATTTGTCTTTACAGAAGAACAACAAGGGGGAAATTACACTCACACTCACGGATTCTCAAAAGGACTCTCTCTCTCTCTTCGTGTGTGAGCTGTCATCATTTATCTCCCAATCATTTCAGTCAGCCTCACTTCTCCATGTTATTCTCTCCCTGAGAACCTCCAGCCCCGAAATAACAGAGAAAAAAACTGTTCTACTCATCCACAATCAATCCTACCCTCACCAAACATTTATTTAGCCACAAAAAACGCCGAGGCACAATCAAAGTCTTTGTTTTTGTAGAAAATACACAAACAAAATAATTCTTCCAAGTCCCTCCACTCTCATCCTAAGCAGAAGAAAATCCTCTGGAGGCCTTCCTTTGTGTTCTCTCTCTCTCTCTTCTGGGTTGATATTAGGAAAGGCAAAAAATCTCCTTGAAGTCAGTACAGAGAGAGAGTGTGTGTGTGTGGAGGAATAAACCTATTTTTACACTTTTGGGTATTAAACCTTGAAAAGTGCGTCAACATCAAAACAGCTGCAGGGGACTCCACATTTTAACCCTCCATTTTAAAAGACAAGAGAAAAATCTGAAAAGATTCCCAATTTTTCCCAAATTCTTTGTTGATTTTTCTCATAAAGTGAAATTTTTGCACAAATCCTCCGCCCTCTAAATCTACAATCATAGCTATACAGCGTAGAAGACCTTGACTAGCTGTTCATAGAATCAATCACACCGAACACACCGAACCGGGTGAGGAGGAGGAGGAGAAGAGCCCGAACAAGGGATAAATTTAGCAGCAGATGCAGATTTTGCATCTTTACCTTCTTCTTATGAAGATCTTAGCTTTTGTGTAACCGTCTTTTCCTCGGGCTTCTACTTTTTGTGTTCCTCAAGAACCTGAAGGATTTCGGATTCGGGTCTCGGATAATTCTCAAAAAATTTCACCAAGTTCCAGTTCTAGTGTGTGTGTGTGGTGGGCATTTTTGTGTGATAAAGTGCATCAATTTTTAATACTATTACAAGATAGAGAGAAGGGGAAAAATTTTTCAACCCCTCCTCCACTTCTATGAAGATGTGATTTATGCGAAGAACCTTTGTCTGTGAATTTGAAGAGAGAGTGGAGAAGGTAAAAAAGTGGAGGATGCACACACAAGGACCCCCTCAACACCAGAACTACCGTCTTTAAGTAAAGAGAAGGAGGGGAAAAGTGGGACAGAATATTATTATAAGAGAGAGAGAAAAATTTATTATAAAAAAAGAAGAGGAGAAAATCTTCAAAGTTTTTTTTTCTCCCTCTGTCTCTCAACTGTGTGCGTGCGTGTGTTGAGTTCACCGTTGAAAATAATAGGAGTTTTAGTGTGTGAGTTGGACTCAACTTGTGAACAATTTATCTTGAGAAGATTCTGAGGGGGAGAGACTTTTGACTGTGAAAGTGAAAATATAAAAAAAGAGAGAAGAGGAAAAGTTGTTGAGACAGTGAATTTAAGTGTAGGAGGAGGTGTGTGTGTGTGTCAGAATGACTTTAATGTTGAGAGTTACGACTCTCATTCTCCTGTCGTCCATCGGTTTGGTCGTCGACGGTCTATGGTGCGACCGGAGTCCGGCTGGTAAAATTTTTTTGGAAAGATAAAAATTCAATGAGGGAATCAAACTAGCATTTTCTATCCCTACTTTGTTATTATAGTGCGGTTGATACTCATTTTTTGTATTTGTGTGTGGGTGAAAAAAAGGTTCGACGGTGCAGAATGCAAAAACACCCGGGGATAATGGGTACAAGATTGTCATCAGTGGGGAGTCGGACAAATATGTTCCGGGTGCTCAATACATGAGTAAGCACAATTAACTTTTTATTTTTTTGTGCGTACATGAAAATTGCGATGTGAGATGTTGCAATAATTAAGATTTAGTGCAAAAATGTTGTACTAGTTTTTAAATGAGTTTGCTTCAAAATTCAAAGCGTAAAAATCAAATTTAGTGTGAAAGTCACACGGACAGTTAGTGAGGAGGTTTGACGCCGTTTTGTATGTTTGTGATGGCAAAATGGTAGGGAAGGGCTTAGAGTGATTGTTGGATTGTAATTTTCAATTTTTGAAAATTGGTTTTCGTTCAATTTTGTCATAAATCCTTGTCATTAAAAATCATCCCTGTTAGTCCCCATCAGCCACACTCACAAGGCGATAGATCCATGTGGATGATGAAAGGAGATGGTTTCTCATAAAAGTTACCCACGGACGGGATATCTGGAGTCTGCCACGGTGTGTGGTGTCTTGACTCCTTCGTCCCAAAACTCAAAGTTTGTTTGTTTTCCTTTTATATGGGATCTGGAGGGAAGGTAGACACACACCATTCTGTGTACACACTTCGTACATACACATCCCTATATTAACCAATTAATCAAAGTTTCCCCTCATCAAACTGTTTCATTTCAGAGAAGAGATGGAGGCTATGGAAAAAGTTTTTACACACACAACTTTCTCCTCTTTCTCTCTCTCTCTTGCCTCCCACGTCGACTTTAATGGGGACTGCTAATTGTAACAAATAGCAAAAATTCTTTTTTCAGCAAACCCTCCGTTCTTTTGTATACTCATCTAGTTGTTTACAAAAAGTGGAGAGGAACTCAAGGTGAATTTATGACTATTTTCTCTCCCTGCACTTGTCCTCTCTCTTTCCCCAATTTTCTGGAATATTCTGAGCGTGTAAAAACAACAGATTTGGGTATTTACGTTGAGAGAGAGAGGGGGGGGGGGGAAGAGAAAGTAGGAAAATAATTCCTTTGATCTTTGATTCCTCTTGTAGTTTGGGAGAAGGAAGGAAGAACTAAATGTAATTTACATTGACTTGGCTGTAGTTAGTACAGCTGGACGTGATTCTCTGGAAAAGGGAGCTTAATTCAGAGACAAAGGAGAGAAGGAAGGGAGAAATGCAAATTCAAAACAAACAATTAAATAGACTAGGAAATTCTAGACATACATAAACTGAAACAAGGGAAATGAGAAGAGAAGGAGAATTGACTTTGTCCTCATTTTGTACAAATACAAATTAGCATTGATTTTGTAACAACCCGAGACGATGGGGGATTTCCAGTTTCAGACTGTAGTAAAACTTTTGTTTTTACCCTCTCAGAATTTACAATACAGAGGCTATTGATTGTTGAGCAATCCAACACAACAATAAAAAAATGTTCTTATAGAACACGAGTAGAAGACGAGAGCTAAACTCTTTGTACCTAGCAACGAACGCGACAAAAGTTCAGGCGGCGTCAAAGTCTGACAGCGTTCCGCTCCACTGGAATTTGAGCTGGGACAGTCAACAAAAAAGATTTTAGCAATTGTTGACAGTGGAACTGGACTCTCCACTGAATAACTAACGTTTCTGTCAACAAATAACGATTTTTTTGGAAAATACTAATTTTAACTACCAATTGTTTTAGGCTCGTGGTGAATAAATACGTCTGCTGGTAATTAACGTGTAGACAACAGACAGTCCTAAACTCCGTACAAATAAATTAGATGGAGATTTATGGAGGAGGACGGAATGAGAAAAAAATGGTTCAAAATTACATTCCACACTCAATTCCAATTACAATTGTTAACCACTGCCAAAATGGAAGGACATAAATAAGTATAGCGGGTAATTCGCACAGAAAAGAGAGAGATAGCATCTCTCTTGTGGGTGTCTATGTTGGGTCCTTTGTCTAAGAATTTTTTTCTTATACTCAATTCTTATATATCCTCGGAAGGAAGAATTATTCGCAGAAAGATTTGGCGGAAGAAAAAAAGGATAGTTATACTGTCTCTATCAACTTTTTATTATTGTTCTACTGTGTAATGCAAGGGTAAATGGAAGGACGCTTCCAGCTGCTATTCACTAAAGCAACGATTTTGTCTGACTGTATGCCTCAGATAAAGGGGGAGAGGGGAAGATTGAAATTGGTAATTAATTTGCAATCAAGCCATTCACAGAGTGAAAGCAAGGCTATGCTCTGTCCTACGACTCTACATACTGGATGTGTGTGTAGAGAGAAAGAGGAAATTAAACTTCGAGATAGACACACACAACTTGTGTTGGAGAGAGAGAGAGAGAGAGAGAGGAGGGGCGGAGTGAGTCATGGATTTCTCAAGTGTGAAAGACAAACCGATTTCCTTCTACCCGGGTGTCATGAACAGGATCCCTGGAAATTTGTGCCAGACTCTCTCTCTCTCTCCTCCGATCTTTCTCTCTGTTTTTCCATGTATTTCTCTTGATTGGCCGGGTTTTAAGGAATTAATTAAGAATTCCTCCGTTGTGGTCTGGGTCGAGTCAATACTGGCATAATTTTAATGATACCCAAATCTTCATTGTCGGATTATTTCTCAATGCAATTAATGGCTCTCAATTAAATCGAGACTTCATCTCACATCTGCTACTATGCATGCGACCCAGAACGTAGGTCAGATCAATCAAACGGCGTCGAAGCCCTCCGTTACTAAATTAATATCAAATCAATTAATCTTGAATAATTACTCTAAATCTCCATCCACCCACAATTAAAATTGACATTGACACGCATCCCACTTTCTGGACAGTCTTTGTCATTGCGTAGCTCCATAATGAGCTAAATTCCTCCAGATCATTGGAATTCCATTCTGATTTCCTCTATTGTCTTTCTAAATTCCACAGTACGGCTCCAAGGTTCTGGAGATCAATATACGGTCGACAAATTCACGGGATTTCTCTTAGTAGCTGAACCGGGTAAGAAATTCTCTGTTTTCTACACTCCGTACACATTTAATATGAAAGGGAAAATACGGTTCATGGAGAAGTAGAGTGTGCTATTTAGAGTTAAAAACAAGCATTTATTTTATTTTATTTAGATGGTCACTCCCCGGAAAGTGCAGCAGGGAGTTTTCAATTGACACCAGACTCTCTAGCCCGGTTCAGTAAGTCTCCTTTACTTTGATACCATAAGAAGTAACCCGGGTATCTTATTTATATCCACTTACTTACTACTTACTAGGTGAATACTGTCCCTCGGCTGTAAAGCATTCATCAGAATTACCCAAAGCTGAAATTCAAGTGAGATGGACGGCTCCACCTGTCGCGGCGGGCTGTGTCGTCTTCAGGTAATAAATCTCTTCTTTTTGTCCAGTTCCTTTTGACCAAAGTTTCCCTTTTATTCCAATAAAAAATTATAGACAAAGTTTCCCAACTTTTACTTCTTTACGGTAGAGCGACGGTCATCAAGAATAAAGGCGTATGGTTTATGGACGACGGTGGACTGACCAAACAAATTTGTCCAGAGAATGACTATGGACTGGACGAAACTGAAAATTTTGAACCATGCTGTGCTTGTGACGAGGCCAAGTATGAGGTAAGAATTTTTGTCAGAATTTTGGAAACACATTTTTATTCATAATTTATTTTCTGTGTGATGTAGCTAACGTTTGAGGGACTATGGTCATCTTTGACCCATCCGAAAGATTTTCCAGCCGATACTTTGAGTGCTCATTTCAGTGACATTATTGGAGCGTCACATTCGCCAAACTTCAGATTCTGGGAGTATGGAGGAGAAGGTAAGTAAAATTTCGGATTCATTTCGGTTTTAAACATTTTGTGCAGAACTTGATTGGAATGTTTGGAATGGTAGCTTCGGATGGACTCAAGAATATTGCCGAGTTGGGAGACCCAAAGGATTTGGAGACGGAATTGAAGGAAAAGGTAAGCAATTGATCAAAAGTACTTGTGTTGTTTAATTGAAATTAACTTTAATATGTGTTTGTGGAAATACAGAGTGGGAACATTAGGACAATTATCAAGGTAAGTGCTCGGCTTTTAAACGGATTTTTATTTTAAAAAATAAATAACAAGTTAAAGCTTGAATTGTGTTTAGGCGAGAGGACTCAAGAATCCAAATTTTTATGGTCACAAAACTTTTGCTGTGTTCCGAGCGGACAAAGATCATAATCTCATCTCTCTCGTGTCCAAAATTGGTGAGTAGACAGTTCAACTAAATTTAAAGGGCAGGGTCATAACTAATTGTAGTTGACACAGTATTTAATTCTTTTAACACAAACACCTTTAACAGTAATTTTGTGTGGTGAATCTCAATTTACTTTAAACCACTTCGTCCGATTTACATCACTGGACGACGTCAAAGTGTCGCATAGCAAATCTGCAGATGTAAAATTAAATTTTTTACACACTCACAGTTCCTTCTCCAGACTGGTTTGTGGGGGTGTCAGGTCTCAACCTTTGTCTCACTAATTGTTCTTGGTCCGCAAACAAAGTTAGTCATTCAAAAAGTTGAATTAATCCTCGGATCAATTTTTCTTTATTTCTTAATTTACAAAACATTATGAAGGATAGTAACGGTCGATCTTTTGATGCTTCAAGGTTGTGAATTTATTTCCGTGGGATGCTGGGACAAACAATGGTGTCTCCTACTCTGTAAGCCTCCATAAATGATACTCTCCATTTTATTTTTTAATCTCCTGAATTTTCCATTGAGACTCATTTGCGAAGAGCAGTGCCTACGTCTAGGTCTCAGTCTTTTGCAAATCGATAGCTATAAAGTTTTAATAGATTTTTTTACTTTCCCTTTACACTCGAACAAACAACGAAGGAGAAAGTAGCTGATTGCCCTACAAGTTTCACAATACCCTAGACTCTCATTTGTTATTTTGGCTAATTTTGTTAGGGCGGTGGATTAATTAAATTTTCATTCTCTTCCTTTTCCTTCCTTTTCTCCAGTCGAGAGTAAAAAAACTTTTCTCCTTTGTCTTCTTTCAATAAGGATTCCCTGGCCGGACAATTAATTTTTGTTCCAATTTTTTACTTTGATATTATTTTCCAGACACCGGGTGACGCAACTTCTCCCCGGGATCGGATCCGACGGATTGTGAGACACATGATGCAATGATATATAAATTGTAGACAAAACATTTCTATAATAGAGAATTGGTTTAATCGGTTTTTTAAAAATTGTAGGTGTGGACGAATAATGAGCAGTCACCGTTTTTTGACGCGAGTGGGAATATGGTAAAACCTTTCGCCCGGCTCAGGATTATTAAACAGAGATCCTACGGTTCCTGTGACTCGGAACTGAGGAAGGTCACGGACTACGGGGATGATGACATGTACGACGATTCGGAACATCAACACAAACGTACGTCAACGTCATTTTTGCTGAATTTCTTTCTCGTGGACAAGAAATGATTTTGTTGGGATTTTTTTAGCTGAGTGCCAAGTGACCTTATGGACAGAATGGAGTACTTGCTCTGTCACGTGCGGGAAGGGAGCTCAGACTAGGTAAATAGTGAGAAAAAAAAAAGTTACTTGTTCGAATTTGAAATATAACTCAACAATTGAAAGGGATGCTACACTTCTCTTCGACCCAAAAAGAGGGAACAAAAATGTGGATGGCGTCTAAGTAAAGCAACAAGGCAAAGAATTAATTTCACATTTCACATTAGGATGCGACAGTACGTGACCCCAGCCAAGGCCGGTGATTTTGGATGTAACCGAAAATTATTTGACAAAAAGAATTGTTACAATCCCAACAGCTGCAATGTGTAAGTATTTTTAAAATGGTGTTTTAAAATGGCTTTATTTAATTAAAAAAATATGATGATTGAATATCAAAGCCAAAGGAAACCAGCAGCCCCAAGCTATACCGGTAGTTCTCAGCATGGAAGTAGCAGTGGGAGTCATCACCGAGAGTCAGGTCAGTCAGGTCACGGGCACTCCAGAGACTCCAGAAATGCTTGCGCTACAACCGACTGGTTCCAGTGGTCCCAGTGCAGGTGACAAAAATTATTTTTCTGTCATGGCGTCTGATCTTCAGAATCAATTTCTAACAAAATTCTTTTGACAGTGCGACCTGTGGTCGTGGCCGAAGGACCAGGGAACGAAAATACTTGTCACTGTCCGCAGCCAGAGAAAATAATTGTCACAAAGCGCTTCAGGAACACGACAGTTGTGTAGGAGCCATCCCTGACTGCGCAGATGTCGAGCAGGTAAAATAGCGAAAATATCAAAAGCTGACATTTTATGTATATTTTTAAAATTAATTTAAATATTGTTTAAAGGTTGAACACGGTTGTGAAACGACCAATTGGAGTGAATGGGGGCCGTGCAGGTCAGAGAAAAAAGTTCTAATTCATTCATTATGAATACATCTGTATTCTTGTCAACATTTTTTTAAAATTTTATGAAACGACAGTGTGACCTGTGGGAGAGGGTCAAGGGTCCGAACTCGACTCTTTGTCAATCCCAGGGTGAGTCATCAAAAGTGTGACTTGGAGCTGACCCAGTACGAGACTTGTGTTGTAAGTCTATTTCTATCGAAAATGCACTGAATTATTTTTTTTGCATTTTCCTTTCAATCAAGGATATCGCTATAGCACGCATTCTGTTTACAGGGACTCCGACCAGACTGCAGTGATCCAAATGATATGAAAGGTTTGACGCCATTCAAAACTTTTACATGATTTTCGTGGCTTCTCAAATTATTTAGTTTCTTCGCCCTTTCTGCATGCCGTTTGATTAATTAATTTAATTTAATAAACATTCAGAAATCTGTCAACTACCCAAGCAAGTTGGGATGTGTCCAAATGATGGGAATTTGACTCGTTGGTATTTCGACACTCAGAAAGGACGTTGTCAAAAATTCACATTTCATCCATGCAAGGGAAATCAAAATAATTTCTTGTCAGAGAAAGATTGTGAAACTGCTTGTTCCATTTTGAAAGGTAAAATTTTTTTTCAAAAACTGTTTATTGCGAGTTTAGTGGAATACTAAAATATTTTTTTACATTGAAGAAAACGAAGATCTAGGAGACTCCGGAAGGTACTATAGTGGGATGGGGAATATGGGCAACTATGGGAGCAGCGTGTCCGAACGGGTGAATCATGGTCAGAGAGTGAGTAGTCACGCAAATAATTGGCCATCATATCAACCGTACAATACGAATCCTCTCGGATTTGTCGAGACCGGGCCCAGTGTCGACTGTGTCGTGAGTGAGTGGAGTGAGAATTGGTCACCTTGCTCCGCAACTTGTGGCCGCGGTCACAAGTTCAGGACGAGATACATCAAGGTCAGTTTAAAAATACATTTTGAAATTTTGTTCAAAAAAATAATTCTTCATTTTTTCCGATCAGGTTTTCCCACAAAATGGCGGCAGAGAATGTCCCCAGGTAACAACTCAATTAATATGGAATGTTAATGAAGATTTTTGATTGAATGATGGATTAAAAAATTGAATTTTCTCCACAGCTCAAACTGACGAGGAAGTGTAAAGTATCCCCGTGCGAACACCCGTTTCGATATTTGGACGTTGACCAAGATTAAAAATATTTATTGTACAATTTAATTATATTACACACTATTATTATTAATTAATTGTTGACTCTATATTGTAGGATTTTGACGGTCGGAAATCAAAATGATGATTATTGTTGTTACAAAATGACTATAGCTTTACTTTTAAATGGATTTTGGGGACGTTCAAATTTTCCTTTTTAGTTGACAATAAAAAAAGAGGAAACCAAAAAAGACTCGAATTCTTTTTAAGAACATTTTCCAGAACGACAGTACAAAATTTATTTCAAATTTCAAAACAACGGCAGAAATTGTCGTTGAAATTGAACTCACATATCAGGTATTTAATCTGCAGTTTTTAAAGTACACCTCTGAGGAAAAAATTAGTATCGTCGGCGTCCAACTTCAACATGTTTTCATTTACAATTTAGGCTTTTGGTAAAACAAATGACTCTAAGATTGCCCCAATGATCCTTGATCAAAGCATGAGTATCACCAATTGTCAATTGTCACATCAAAATGAATAAATCAATATTCAGTTGTTAAAGTCGTTTTTGAAATTGAGGTTTTCAAATCAGAACAGCATAGTAAAATCTAGAAAATGTGAGATGAGTCATCATTATTCTTAATCTTAAACCATTCAATCTCTGTAAAATGATCAATTTTCGTTCGTCCATTAATTTCCAAATTGGAGATTTTAAAAACTTCTCGATCTGGACGCGAATAAACACATACGATATGAGTAGAGTAATCACTGGAAAAGGAATTAAAATTCAGCGTTTTGGAAATATGTGCAGGGCCTTGATCCAAACGTTAAGATCAAGGCAGTTTAAATTTTTGAAAAAGTTTTGTCCAGCTTGTTTTTGATCTAAAACTCAACAAATTTCAATTTTCACTGCCCAATTCAAGTGACCGGGTCCGTGTTCAAGTCTTACGTAATGGCCCTTCAAATCCTCCGGTTAATTTTGACATGGACCATCCGGTTACTTCTGCTCGGTCTCCTGTGTTGGCACCTGGCTATATTTTATGTGTCTTTGTCTGACTTATCATTCAATATATTTTGGAAAACAGCCACTTACATTTACTGGCTCTTTTTGATGACATTTCTATTTTACACTCTGGTCGGGATCGGAGCACTCGTATTTCAAGATGACCGCTATGACCCATCCAATACGGAATACCAATTTTTAGAGTAAGTTTTATTCTACACATCAATTCATCCTATTCTGAAAATCCACTAATAATTATATTTCTTCACAATTATCAGATACGCAATTGGAACGACGGAGGACCTGAATTTGCTATTCAACTACATCGTCGGTCTAACCTGGGCTTACTGCTGGGGTCATCAGTCGGGCATCAACAAAGACCCACCCGAAGATAATCTAATGGTCGTATTCATTATAGTCACTTTAGTCGTTGTCCTCGTGTGGACCCTTCGATGGAATTTACTCATCCTCGAAGTATTGGCCATTGGATTTCATCTTCATTTGTGCTACTCTACTTGCAACATTGCGGGAATTTGTGTTGGAATTCTTATGATGTCCAATTACGTTTTTCAACCAAAATTCACAGCAGGATCTGTCCTGGAAATCCGTTTCGGACTTTTGAGAACTGTTAGTTATGTCCTCATTGGTTTCATATTCCCCATTTATTTTTACACAATGAGTCGACGGGATTTTTGTTAAAATATTTTTTGAAATAAAATCTGAGGGAAATAAATTTTACGACCTTTTTTATTCTTGGAATTTGTTCAAAAGCTGCTGACTTTGCTGTGACCTAAACTTTTTCATTGGTTCACAGGCTCAGAAGTTTTTTTCAACGGCGTCGAACAGAAACAATTTGCCTGGCTTTGCCTGGCGGGTCTACGAGTAAAAAATCCAAACTGACATTGGAGTAAAAATAATTTCTGTACGATTAACCCGAGGACCTTTCTTATTGAACTCCGGCAGACCTTAAGGTACTAAAGTCACAGAAGTTAATGAAACTCAGTATTCTGACTAATTCGACTATGGTCCGTTCGAATTTCTACATTTTAAAGTTCAAAAATGATAGCTGAAACGACAGTGACCAACTTAAAATGACCTTTTTCTCACGACAAATACAGACTCCACTTACTTTAATGCAAAACATGGACTTTTGAATTGACCACCGTGTGGCCCTAGTTGAGATACCGATGACTTGTCAGCGACAAAGTTGTTCCTCAACATTCGGTCTTTCAAGCTACCTAGGTCTGATCATCGGTATCTCAACTAGGGGACTACAGTCTGCAGTTAAAGTTAATTGCGATTTTGTTCATATTCCGGCGAGTCGCAGCTGCTCTCCCACTCCGACCCACTACGTACCATTCAGCGCGAACAGAGTTTTTAAAATGTTGTCCCTATGATCCTTGGCATATTCACACTTCCGTAAATGACAATAATTAACTTTGTCATTTAAAGGAAAAGATAATGCATGTAAAACGTATGGGCATTTACTGCACGTCCGCCTAAGGTGGTTTGTTACACTGTAAAAGTCCTTGAGGATTGTAGTTTAAAAAAATCCCTCCGCCCCCCAACAAACACAAAACTTGACCCCCAATACTGCGGCTTCTTGGCTATAGCGCGCGCGTCGCAAGCGATTTTCTTTGGTGGTCAACTGAAAGTGACTGCTTCTTCGTTTTTTGGGTTCCTTAAGGTCTGCCTGAGCTCAATAAGAAAGGTCCATATATTACGCTATGAAGGCAAAAAAGGCATGAGAGAGCAGGTAAAAAATGAATCATCATTTCTATGAATTTTGGTCTGTTTGAAGGAAAATGTTGAGAGTAACTTGAGAGACTCTCTCAGAGAGAGGAAAATGTTGGTTCAAGTTTTGTGTTTTACGTTTTACGTGGAAGGGAGGATAATAACATTGTCATTGTCCACACACAATATTAGTTCGTTCGTTCAACAAAACTACAAGTTTTGCAACTTTACTGAGGATGTGAAACAAAAGGTCAATAGGATGTAGTGCCGAAAGAAGTAGACAAGTTAAAACCCATTTTTTGTCCACACACACACAATTCTTTCACTTACCCCAAATGGGGACCCCCTTTTTTAAGTTAGAATTTTTTTTAAAAAAAAAGTTTTCTGAAAAATGATTATTTTGAGAGGATCCCGTAGCAAGAATTCATACTGACAATTCATTTTAAAATACTGACAATTATATATTCGCCATTTCAATTTTGTTTTTTCGGGACACAAAGTTTTCTAATTGAAGCTCTAATCTTCCGACAGGAAGCTCTATAGAACTCAACTAGGACAATTAATTCTCAAAGCTGAGTGGAAGCAAGGCAAGTAAACTGGAGGGCCTGGCTTGTTTCTGCCGTGAGAAAAAACGCGACACTAAAGCTAAAGTTTACTTGCCTCGAGTGGAAGTGGAAATTAATTTTTTAAGTGAAGTTTCTTAGCTCTAAAATAATGTTGACCAGACAAGATTTGAGGTTAAACTACACATTCTTTGGTATTTGTTGTCATTTCAATATCATTCCCTTCAACTTTAATAAATTGAGTGGTGAATTCCTCGTCCGAAATTCAAAATGGAATGACTATGTATTCACTGCCTGGCATGTTAGTGGAAAAATTCATTCGGGACACATTGTCTGTGAAGCAGTGTTGTCTATGGGGAGGGGTGAGGTCAAATTCTACCAGGCATTTCTCCAGCTTGTTTTCCTTGTGGGTTCCATCATCATGGCTCACTGGATGCATGTGACGTGGGTGAAGTGGCCTCAACTGAATCTCAAACTGTACAAACAATTCTCTGGTAAGCAATTTTGTTTTTCAGAATGAGTCCAAGTCAATTTTTAAGGACTGGACTTGTTAGGGAGTGGTAGAGAAAATTCTACAATATTCTTGTTTACATACTAATTTTTAAAATACTATTTTACTATATTTACGATTTTGCAAGCAGTATTGTTTCTACTTTTCCCACAAAGTTATTTATTTTTGTGGTTCACAAAATATTGATAGAGTTCGACGCCACTCAGGTTGATTTTCCGGTGTATGTGTAGCAAATTGGTGTAGACCGTTTTTCCATTGTGTAACGTGTAAACAAAATAGGAATTCATGTATAAAAATCATTGCCTTGGATTTTTTGAAGATTTCCTATGGAACAATAAAATTGGTTGCATTGAAATTAACTACAGATTCATTCTAGTTTTGAATATAATTTTGTGATGGGCTGCAGACATTAGACATGCAGTATTTAATTGAATTTAAAATTAGTCAGATCAGAGTCTGTTCATCAAACAGAATGAATAGTCCCCTGACCCAAGTTTAAGACTTCTAATCCTTTTTGCCGACTAGTAACAGTGTTCGGCGTTAAACTTGTACATTGTTTGATTTATTTAAAAATTTACAAATGACTGGCGAAAACAAAACTTGTACAGTTGAACTGAAGAAGGGCATCCATTCAGGGATTGGTTGAAATTTTCAAAGGGTTTGGACGTGAAAATTACGTGCATTATTTTTTTACGTAATTTTCACGTCCAATGCCTTTGAAAATCTCAACCAATCCCTGAATGGATGTCCTTCTTCAGTTCAACTGTACACTTGACAATTGGAAGTGAAGGAATGCTGCGAATACTAATTATTATTATTATCATAGTAAAAAGCCGGTTACATTATTAATTTCTACTATACTTTCTAGTTTCACCACTAATTCCTGAACAAACTCATGGATTGGAACTGAACCAAAACAAATCGCACTGGCTATTCATGTCTTACCGAGAACTTCTCATTTGTCTTGGTCCCCTCGCATTCACTCCCATAATTTTTATTTACGCTCTTCTCTACTTGGCTGACCTTTCTCTGCCTTTCCTTCTACTCAATGCTGTCCCTTCCACATGGAATTGCCGTCTCACTATTCTATTGTGTTGCTGTGTGGACACTTTGATTATGATCTCAATTTACATGGCGTCCGCCATCACGGCTGTCTACTTCATTTTGTCATTCATGGACAGTCTTGAAGGGAGTCTTGACCAGCAAATTCAAAATTTGAGGACAGTCAAAAATCCCTGGTAATTATAATGTCAAAAGTTAGCCATTTTTCTCTTTTGACTGTACTATCTGATTTTTTAAAAAAAATTACAGGATGACCCAAGAAAAAGAATTCGGACGAGCTGCTCGTACATTCCATCTGCAGCTTGTCCTATTCAATATGTGTTGGTCTTCAATTGTATTCGAATCCAAGATTCTATGTCTTACTTTAACAATTTTGGGTGGTTATGGCGCCATTCGTCTAGACAATCATATAATTGCTCTCATCTCAGCATTCTTCTTCCTGATCGGACTCGTCATGTACATTAGCACTTACAATGATGCTTTCAAAATTCCTGAGAAGATGAAAATGTTTTGTCAAGAATTGTTAGTAAAATTAGAGAAATCTCAACGAGGGGTAGATCGGAATGTTTACAAGGCAATTTGTCGATCAATCCCAGTCCTTGGAATCAAGTCAGGACGTTTTACGAAAATGGAGAGAGCTTCAACATTGATTTTCTTGGATTTTTCTTTTAGGCAAATTGTAACTCTACTGCTCACTTTCTGAATTTCATGGTCAAACCAATGTTTACTGTTTTACGTCATAGTCAGGGTTCCGGGTTTGGGAGAAATGGGAGATACCCGGTTTCTCCCACCTGTGTTCACCTGGAGAAACGGGAGAAATGAAAATGCACTGAAAAAATCACTGAAAATGTCCAGAATTATTTATTAAAACTTGTAGAATTGCAACAAAAATGTCAAAATTGTAGATCTTCAGTGATTTTTCAGTTGCTTTTCTGTCATGTTTGTCAGTGCCTTTTCATTTCTCCCGGCTTTTCCCATTTCTCCCGTTTCTCCTATTTTCTCCCAGTGTGCACTAGAAATTCATTTCTCCCGGGAGATACGGAACCCTGATCAAAATGAAGGAGGTTCAATTGAATAAAAAGTTGCACAATATTTCTGCCCTCTGACATTCAAATTGCACAAAAATAGCCCTTGCTTTAAATTTAAATGGGCGATTGAGCAACGGTCATTTTTTAAGGTCGATGGTTTGGAAGTGAACTGTGAGCAGATGAAAGTAGGAAATTACGAGCAGTAAATAATTTACTGTAAATCGTTTTTGCTTCTCTCCTTTTGAATTGTCCAGTCTCAGTCTCTCTCTCAAGGTTAAATTGGACAAAATTTTGTATAAACAGGACATATAAAAGCAAAATGGCAAGCCTTCAGCAGAAATTCTGCTGCAGAATAATCATTGTGGCATAATAGTTGGGTCAATTCCTTCAATTTGAATATTTTTTAAATAAAAACAATTTCTTTTCCATCGTCCAAATTCCAAATACCGACACCAATTTATTTTGACCATTTTTCATGGCCAAGTTCTTATTGTTACTTAATCCGCTTAGACAGTAAAAATTGGTCAAGTTGTAATTTACTCAAACAGTTTAAGTTAAACTTGACATTTTGGACTGGCAGCTTGTGGCAGGAAAGTTCAAGATTCTAAAATCAATATTTTTAGTAACTACGTGGTAGAACGTAGTTTACAAGTTTGGTGTAGGAATACGACATTCAGTTGAGTCACCTTGAGTAAAACTGTCGAACTGTTAAAAATGTTGTCCAACTCTTCGCTTCGAGCTTTGTGGTGTTATATAGAAATTTCTCGACTGTTAAAAATTCTCCCTTACACATGGAATCAAATAAGAAATGAATTACAAGTAATATATCCAAATAGACGGACATTTTTAATTTGCTGGATGATCTGTTTATTCCTATGGGTCCAATCCTTTTATCAAGGGTACCTTATGTACACCGGGTTAGGAGATCCTACAATGTCTTATGAATCTTACTTGACTCTCTCCAGTTATTTTGTGTCCAGACTGACAGCCAATATTTATCAGACGTTCGTTCTCTGGAAAAGGGAACAGATTCCACAGTTTTTTAACCAACTCCTTCGGCTCGGAGTTTACTACAAAAGTGAGTAATTTTACCATTTTTCATTGTTTTCGTTTTTCTTCCCACACATCCAAAGAACCATAGAAGTTATGAATCTCTCTCTCCAGATGTACATGACTCAGTTGTGGTGGTGGACGAATGTCGAGGGACCATCTGGACATGGACATTAATGACTTATCTTCATCCGATTCTGGTGATGTTCAACTACATGAGAAACTTCAAGGATCGCCATTTCTGGCCTAATCTTTTCCTATCCTCATCCATGCATGAATGGACCCTTCCTTTTTTTGCTCTGATTGAATTATACACATCGATATTTGCCAATTTAGGAATTGGCATCAACATGTACTGCTTTCTCGTCTACTTCAAAATGACAAACTTTTGGATATCCGTTCTGACTGGGTAAGTTCAATGGGCGTGAAGTTGGCCGCCGCTGAAATTTTTATTGGAAATTACAACTGTGCTACCCCGGAGCATTCGAAATTATCAGTGTGCCACTGTTGAAATCACTGGCACAATCAAAATTAGTGCTGTGCCACCTCTAAAATGACTGGCACAGTCAAAATTTGTGCTGTGCCATCACTAAAAGCACTGGCACAATCAACATTAAAGCTGTGCCACCCTGGAAATCACTGGCACAGTCAAAATTACAGCTGTGCCATCTCTAAAATCAGTGGTTCAATTGAAGTTACAAATAGGAGAAAATCAGAACAACGATTAGATTGCTTAAAATTTCTTAAGATAATTTCAATTAATTTTATTGAAAGTCTAGAGAGATCTAAAAATGTGTGTGTGTCTAAGGTTTTATTTTTCAAAATTAAATTAAGATCGTAGTTAATGTATCCTCAACACTTTAAATGTGGCCGGACATTGTTAATCATGTTTGTGTGTGTGTATGCTGCACAATCTGGATGTGGTTCAATTGTGTCGTTTCTTTTTTTCCCTTTTTTGTCCACCTTCGAATCTTGGAACATGATGTATTTTGTTGTTGGTTCTCGTGTTTCCTACTTAACTTACATGCCTATAAGTTGACTGCTCCCGCTTAAATGTTATTTTATTTTCCTAAAAAGTAGGAAGATGATGAAGACATAACACAACCGACCGTGAAAAAACCTCATT
>WJFB01002382.1:0-19765 GCA_009870185.1 Pygmarrhopalites habei
GCCCTAAAGCTGAAATATTTTCTGTAATTATTTCAAAATTTTCTGAACTATCATCTACGAGCTAAAGCCCGTTTACGGATTCAATCAGTGCTGAAGATAGGCACACACAATTATCCTTCTACCTCAAGTCTCATATTTTCGAATATGACATTGAGTAATAAACTACTCTGTTTTGAGGCGGCTATGCACTGTCTTTAAAAATCTTCCGAAATTTTTTTTTATATCCGGCTAAAAATTTGGACGTTGGTTAGATAAAAACTAAAAAGACGAGGTTTGTCTTTTACACATTAATAGTAAATAATGCCAGAGGGACCTAAACCTACTCCAGACCTACCCATCCTGTCTGAGGGCGGAAATCCTTCAGAGGTCGAGTTGGAGGTATTTCTTTCTTTGTTTACAAACTGTCAAATTGAAGGTTTCAAAGCGTTAATATCTAAAAGTCCACACATAATATGTATTTTTGTAATGAATTATAATAGGAAAGATACTGGAAGACAAAGCTTTTGTACAATGCAGTGGAATCGGTTTTATATGGTCCCAGTCAAACGGTAAGAGAGAGGTTGAAATCATTCATAATTTTGTAGTAAATAATTTTTGATTTTCTTCTCACGAATGCTCACAATAATACTAAATGCTTGTAAATGGCATTTTCCTCTAGACGTTTGAACCGGAAATTTTGCAGCGTTTACGTCTTGCATTTCATGGAGATGAGATAATTGGAGAGTCAGAGGAGAATACTACCATTTCATTCGATGTCAAATCACTTTTGAGTACCCTAGTTTCTCAAGAAATCACATGTGTAGTGGACACTCTAATCAAGAGTAGTACTGATCTGTTGATAGACTCGCCCACAGATAGTAATAAACTGGAAGATCGTCTAGAAGAAATAGTGCATGCAGTTGAAAAAAGAAAGAAAGAAGATGATGAATTGAATCAAGAAATACAACAACTTGAACAACTACGGAAAGCGGGCACGGAAATATTTGAAAGTAGAATAAATGAGGTCAGCACTCCTATAATATACTATTTTATTCTCTACAATATGTAGTAATGAAGCGTTTTTATCAGTAAAGACTTTCTTTCTATATTTCGCGAAACAGGTGACTCTAGATTTGGAGAATTTAATGAAAAAGGCCTCTATTCTTAAGGATCCAGAGTTAATGAACAAAAAGTTGGAAGAGTTGAAATCTCGATGTGCTGTGTTGACAGTGGAAACAGAGTAAGTATATCAACATGTATGACTCATGATTATAAAAAAATGATTAAAAATAAACTTTATTTTATAAAGAAACTGTATTTTTAACCCACAGAATTGCAAAAAAGCAACAGTTCCAGGCTGAAAATCCACCAGAATTGACTGCTGAAGTCCAAACCACAAAATTGTTAGTGTCCGCAGCGATGGATGAATTGAGAAATGAGATCAGTACAAAAGCAGAATTGTAAGTAACTCTCATTTCCTTATTTATTTGTATTTTGTTGTTATGATTATTGATTCATTTACTATAAATGACTTTTACATATTTTCAGTTTAAAAAAATATGAATCGCTAACTCCGGATGTTGTCAAGTTGATAACAGAGCTCAAGAACACTGAGGAAGGAATTCAACGACAGGAATGGATGAAAGAGAAACTCACGGGATTTAATACAAGTTCCAGTGACGTCGAAATTTCCTTTAACGAATCCTTCACAGATTTTTGATTGTTGTCTACAATGTGTAAGCTACAAGATTCTTTTCAAATGTCGTATGTGTCAAAAAATGGAGTAAATTGTATGATGATATAGGTTTTCTTGTGCAACTTCTATACGTAATAATATAATACGAATACTTATTAAATATTTTGATAAAACCCCATTCCTGTTCGGTGTACTACTTTCTTGGATAATTACAAAATTTTGGCAATACAGATAGTACCTGGGAAACCCTATTTCCCATATTGACACACTTCTACACCGACAGGTAACCTACATTACATGTAAGTAAATATAAATCGTCAGATGTCTATTGTCGGTTTACTTTAATTATGTCATCGACATAAAAGTGCACAACAAATAAAAATACGAATAGATAATGGACTATTGTTCTCTACCAACGGAAAGTGATGATGTCACTTTAGTTTTAAATAAATTTGCCAAATATTTTGATGAATCAATAATTATTTTTTCATTTATTTGCATCTCGACTTCCAATAAATATAATAATACTCTCATAAAGTTATCTCAATTTTTTCATAATAAATAAAATTCTTCTGTTTTCAAATTGTGAACACTTGTTGTTGTAAGCACACAAATTAACCTCCTGTTTTTCATCGTTAAAAATCGTTAAATTATGCCGATATTCATGCAGACATGATCATTAGAGCGAGTATTCAATACAACACATAAGCTTTCAACCTGTTATACTAATAATAAAGTATAATAACATTGCGGATGAATCTAGTTGCGAAGATAAAAAAAACTCCACTGATAGATACAGTGAGTATTATTACTTATGATCACAACACACTGGCGATTAATGTCTGTCGTTGAACAGGTACTTTGTGGTCTAGTTACTTAGCTACATGATTACATTTACTTTTTGTTGCTGTCACATAATCACTGGTAAGTAGCTAATTTTTTCTCTTGTATATTTTTTTCAACATGTCATTGAATAGTTTTTTGGGCAGCTCAGGAGACAATTGTTGAATATGAGTAGTTATTAGATTATAATTTTGTTCTTCATAAGAGAGGTACGTCTCTGGGAGCTGCATATCAATGTAAAGTTGTTTGACAAGCTCAATTTTCTCCGGCTCATGCTTCCCATAATTGTCCTTTTAAGTCCAAAATAAAAACAAATGACCAACAAATAAATACATGGGAAAATCATTGTCATAGTCATTATTATCCAACACTTACAAATAATATTTGACGCTGATCTTCATTTGCCTGCTGAAGAGCTACAACAATGAGCCATGAACATTTCCCATCTGCTATATCAGTTCCAATCTTCCCAGTTACTTCAACATCGCCAAAACAATCCAAGTAATCGTCTTGAACTTGAAAAAAATGACCCATTTCAAGAGTGACTGCTTCAGCCTGCTTCAGTAGTTCGCGATCTTGTATACCAGCCTGTGATGAATTTATTGTTATTAAGAGTGTCATATCAAAAAAGATGAACAGTCGAGTGTAAGAATGTGACAGCATTTCACACGTTAAATATAAGTAATACATCAAAATGAAAGTGCTCAAGTTGTGAATGAGTACAGGAAGTAGTTTCTTCTTACCATGACCATGGCTAGAGACACAGGTAAACAAAAAGAATAATAGCTCGTCTTGTACTTTACAATGGAAGAGTAGCGTTCCAAGGTGTACCTATTGTTTTAACAAATCAAAATTAATCATCCATCCTATTGTGATGATATAAGTACAGTGTTTTCCCCAGACATTAAGTAACAATCATTATGTATGAAGTAAGAGTAAAATACGTACGTTTCCATTCGCTTTTCACTTCCTGTTCGGGTGTCAAGGCTTTGACCATAAGATGTCTAGAAAAACAAATTAAAAAGACGATAAACCTTTTACCTCATTCAGAATTTAATTTGACTAGGACTATATTTTTTAGCATTTCACCTTAAATGTCACATCATGGAATGCCTCGAGTATGTCTACATAATAGCTTTTGCCCCTAAAATATTTTCTTAACAATGGGTAAATGGCGCTTTCGAGGAGAATAGCATCGTTGAAAGCGGTCGGCCCCATGTTATCCACCAAATACCAACATGGTCGACCTCTCCGTGTTTCTGATGCGTCCATAATGTCATCAGCCACAAGGAAGAATGCTTGTAACTTTATTTCAATCAAATTTTTGAAAAATTATACATTTTGTCGCCAAATACCATCAAAATATCAATAAAAGGAATTGAAAAGAAAAGGAATTGCACATTAAATAACTTACAATTTCGACGCACCATCCTAAAACGTACGATAGATGAATATTCTCATCAGTGAGTTCATTTGTGAGATATCTATAGGCCAAAGCAGTTGCTAGTCCTCTAGAGAAAACAAATGGATATTAAATAACGTTCATAAGTACTGAATGGATTAATATTATTACTCCTTCCAAAGGAGTCCTTTGGGTACAAAATAAAAAAATTAATCAAATTGGAAATGGTGCAATGCTAGGCATGTTACCTATTTTGCTTCCCATCTTTCACATTATACTGCATCACTTTGGCAAGCCAGCGATTAGTATCCGGCATGTCTTGAAGCTCTGGAGCGGTGATAATATCCTGAATCAGATCTGGAAATATTGCGTTAAAATCCCGTCGTTCCTCCTCGGACAATAATTTTGACTCCTCCATACTTGAAGGCTCCACAAATTTTTGGGAGGTAGCAACGTTACTGAAAGAAAAAGAACATTTTCTTGATTAAATTTCAGACGACACAAACTTATTTGATGTCTTCTGCCAAATGTCTGGAACAATTAGGTCTACCTAGTGTTCACTCCCATACTACAACGGTTCACCAACGAGACTACGCAGTGCACCATAAACACCTTTACGACTCACAGTAAATAGTACAAAAATATTAGCGTTTGTTATGATAATAAACGCTAAATTTTACATTGTGTAAAATAGAATATATTGTTATTGACTCCCTTTATCCCTTTACATTGTCAAAATCTCCCAAATACGGTATAGTACTTATTATGTACAATCAGACACAAAGCATACCCTCGAAAGAGTTAGAGAGGGCAAAGGGGAAACACAGATCACGATCACATAACTGCGCTCCTAAAATCTTGAACTTTATACTCGTGAAATATATTATTACATATTTATTTGTGTTGATATTTTATAATAATAAATAATAACTGCATGTAAGCACCAACATTGTGTGATATGGTAATTTGTCCCTGCACTTTAACATTATAATCTCAAAGTAAAATCTTCTTGTATGGGAGAAAAACAACCGTTTGTCATTTCCTTTCTTGACACAGTCAAGTTGACATTTATAAACGGATGTTTGTACTTTATTAGTGACAATAAAATTACAATTACTTATTTAAAATAGATGTTGTAGATAAACCCTCACAATCCCAGGTTGACGTATGAACTCTTTATACGTACGTACCTTATTCTACCCTTTGACACTGAACAACGTGGTGACAGGAAGCTTTTCCTACGCCCGTACTAGAACATTTCTTTCAGAAAACTGAGCACAATGTGTAATATTGTACTTGTGGGAATGTGAAAAAATGAGCACTAAAAATGTATTCTTGGAGAATAAAAATCTACAGCACAAGCAAAGTCCAGCGAAAACTGATGTGTGAACTGAATCCCGACTGTGCATGAACTTTCCAGACTAACAATTGAGCCAAATATTGATTAATTGCAATAATACACTATTATACTGATGTAGGGAATAGTGTACGCGAATCGATGTCAGACAAGAAAAATGCACCGCACACACATTATTATATAACATATTATATACTACTTAGTATGTTATGTAGAGATACTCTATCCTAATCAGCAGATGATTATCAACTGTATCCTGTCAATATATTTCAAGGAGAAAAACTAATTCACCTAAATATAAAAGTTATGACTGTGTCAGTGCACATGTAATCGCCGATTTAAACATCATCATCTGAAATGTGGTGACTACCCATGATAATCACAACAACACTCACCACAAGTTTTAGCTCTATAATCTCGTGTCAATCATATACATGTATGATGTACACATGTGATTTTGTAACATATTCGTCATTTCATGAGATTGTACAAAAAATTTTGACAATTAAAAGGTTAATGAAAGGTATAAAAATTGAGACAGGTCTCCTCATAAGAAGAACTACCTAAATGGATATATTTATAGCAAAGGTTTGTATGCGTGAATTACGTAACATACTTTTTGTCTTCCTCTTGGCAGTTCCGCAGGTAGATAAAAGTGGGATTTTCCCATTATAAATAGGATTGAGATGTATTTGTTAAGGGTATAAGGTTCAGCCACAAATTAAAAAAGAATATTATACAGTGCGGTTGTAATACAAATGCAGGAAATTCTAAATAACAATTCTAGCTGTCAGAGTCTATTCTATGTCGTGTGCACGACTTGTATAAAGGTCATTTATAAATTTGTGTGCTAGACGTTGTTACTCTCCACGTGGTTTTGGTAGTAGACAAGGGAGAATAGTAAACGCACTGTCATACATTGTAAGTACAATGAAAAGATGCTAACTGATTGTCTACTTGGGACAAAAAAAGGTTGATTTTTTACAAAACACATTTAACAATAGACCAAGGAAGGTATTACTTATAACGCAACATGATTTCGCAATATTTTACGTGACAAAAAACCACAAACCCAAAATTACTATTCTTGTGTACATAAAGAATTTTGCTGAGGGAGAAAAAAAAGATATACACACACAACTCATCCATCAAAGAACTTCTTATACTTCTGAAATACCAGTATCATTGGTCCAGTAGTAATACACAATTTCTATTTTTAAGTATGACAAATGGAAATATTTAAGCTCACCGAGAAGGAGATTTGTTGATTTTGACTATTCCATTATTCCCTATTGTGGATTTTGTAGGTGAAATAGAGGATGACGTTGAGGCGTGACAAACTTGAAGGTGACAAGTTGACAAATGTGGGTAGGGAGGAGTAGTTTTCGAAATTGAGGGAAAAAACTTCCAATTATTATTAAATGTCGGATGACACGAGGATGATGATGACGAATTTCCCTTCAAACTGGACAGACCACGGAGGAGGAACCTCTGAGCTCGACTCATTCTGAATTAAGACTAAGACTGAAGGTATTTCTGCAACCTGTCTTAAATAATAATTACAAAAAAATCTGTTGGAGTACCTCAAATACAACAACGACCAGACACACTAATGACCACAAACACACTAAAACCTTTTCGTTATATACAACTTAGTACGTATATTTACAAACTAATGTTGTGATGTTAGAGCAGGTTAAGCAATATTTTTTCATATTGCAATATTGTTAAAACTTTTAACTTAAAAGTAATCTGCATATCGAATGCATTCTCCCACAAGTGTACACTTAAAATTACATGAATGATAACGGGATGATTCACTTACCCAAATTACGCTGCATCTTTCCAATGAATCACAGATTGATAACTAGATTAACCCCTGTTGACCCGCTTTTTGCCACAGATAAAAAATGATTTTTTGCATCCAAGGATAAGGATCCGGTCACTCAAGGGAGTCTGAGGAAATTGTTTGGGAGGTAAGCTTTGGATACTGTTGGGCGAGCAGAAAAATTTATTTGGACTGATTGTCACTCTTTTCCGGATACAAATACTGGTGAGTTTGGAATTGTTCAGCAAATATTTTACCTCTGTACCTTTCTCTATATAGTAAAGTAAAAATATTATTCACAATAGGGCACATAAATGATTAAGGACGACTTCCTTAATCACTTACGTGAGCATCCCCAACAAACACGATGGAGGTTCATATTGCGGCTAGTAAAATTGATAAAAAAAGAGTGGTAGAATTAGTACCTGATATCTGCAACAACGTTAGGATTTTAAAGTGCAATCGGAAGCCAGCCGAGAGTCCGTCAAATTTATTCCCGTATGCACGTTTCCAATACTACCTTGACTGTCTCAACGAGATTGAGCGGTGTCAGCGATTAGACGCCGTCTCACGAGGACAGCAAGTCCCTCCACTCGACTTTTTCAATGATGACTTTCTGAAGAAGGAATTTTCCACAATTTATGGTGGTCTGGATGAGGATAGTGAACATTTTCTCAAGTTATTTGACAACTACAGAGAAGAGCGTCTACAAGAAATCCAGCAATGGATTCAAGATGAAAATGAAATACTACTACTAAAGGAGAAGGAGGAGGAAAGTAGAAAAGCCGGAATTGTTGTCAACAACAATAATGATAGTGGTAGTAGTAGTAGAAACGTTCCAGATTTGTGTAAAATATTCTCTTCAGAAGAAATTACATTGTTTGAGTCTGTCCGGTCCGGACCTTCCTCTGGACATGAGTGGTTCATCTTGCCAAGAAAAGCCCTCACAACCTCGGAAATTGCAAGTCTGAAAGCAAAGAAACAACTCAATCTAGCTTTGTTTGACCCAGAATTGAGTGAATATGCTGGGACAGTCATCCCACCCCAAAGTATTAGTCGTTCAGATAGGGGAATTTCAGAGAAACTAGCATTAAATATCTACGAAATCATGTGTCGACACCCGGCTGGTATTTCGGCTGATGAATTTTCAATCGAGTATCGAAATAAATTCAAGTACTCGCCAAATTTCAAAGGACTTGGATACAAAAATTTTTTGGAATTCTTGATTGACTTGAATCATGTTGTTTTTACTCAGAGCAGTGGTCCCAATAATCATTTAATGATGTACCCAACTTATTTGGAAAATTTGATTGCCACTCCAATGGATACTTGTTGGAAAAGTACGTAATTTTTCATTTTATCCGTGTAACTTACACGACCGTAAGTAATGAAACATTGTAAAATTTTATTTAAAGTGTGTAACATGCAAAGATATAAGAAAAGTGACACATTGATTGCGACACAATAATAATTCATAAGATATCAAATAGATTATAAAATATCCATATGAAACAACATTTTGTTCATTTGTATGGATATACAGAATTAGTAATTGATTGATATTGAAAAAAATGTAGATCAGAGAGACGAAGTTGATTCTTGTCCAGATAAGAAACGACATGAAAACAAAAAAACGTTTTTTTCTCCTAAAGCCATCAATGTGTCAATTTTCTTATATCTTTGCATGTTACACAGTTTAAATAAAATTTAGTAATGTTTCATTACTTTACTTATACTGATGGTATGAAAAATTACGTACTTTTCTAATCTACAATTGTTCTGAATGTTTCCCTCCTTAGTTTATCATAAACTTGTCATCATTTTACAACTCTTTGACGGGGCGTGTAAAACTGAAGTTTTAGTACAATTTTTCCAAGACTTGTACCATATAAAGTTACCTTTAACTTCTTGGGGATTTTTCAATGTGGACGAATTTGTTGTATATCTTATTAACCATGTGAAATGGAATAATGATTTTTACAAAGTAGAAAAAGCTTCACTAGTAGAGGGTAAAGGAGATGTAGCAGGTCACTATGTTTTTCACATGACCCCAGCCAGAGAACGTGCCATTCAAGAGAAAAGAAATAGTAGTTCTACTATTGCATCTAACAAGTCAATCTCTTCCTCCTCTTCATCTCCTTCTTCTGACTTTCGATCTTCTTCCTTGTCATCGCATCCTCCGCAAGTACCTTCAATACCAAAACAATATGTTCAACTCGACGAACAGATTTTGTCTGAGTCTGACTATGTGGCAGTCAACACTGAAGATATTTATGTAGTAGTTTATTACGTGTCACCACAAGATTTTGAAATTGTGAGGAAACAGACATGGGATTCGTTAAAATGTGACAACTCATTGAGGTACACTTTTCAAAACTACACTTACACTTTTTGAACATTTGATTGTTAGTCAATAGGACATGCAATACTTACTATATGATGTACTGAGAGAGAGTAAAAGTATTGTTTTTTTCCCTTGACAGTGAATTTTACATAAAATTAACTAAAACTTCCGGTGGCCTTCAGCCTGCCAATCCAAAGACACTTAAACCAGGTTTACTTGTTGTCGTCTTTGATTCTGAACATGAGGATTATGTTCGAGCTAGGTACGTCAGAGTGGCCAGTAAATTTCGTTGTCATCAGGTAACGAACTATAACTAGTATTTTGACCAAACAAATTGTAAACGCAAACAGTGGTCTAAAATATTATTTTTCATTACCCAATTTTGTAGGTTGAATTACTTGATGTTGGTGGGTGCATTGATGTTCATCAAGACTCTATATATTACATGCACAGAAAAGTGATGAAAGACATGAAAGCTCAAGTTATCCATGCTGGACTATTTAATGTCAAGTGTCCATTTAGGAATAGTGGTGAGGAGGAGTGGAATAGGGAAATTTTAGACTATGCATATCAACTGATGGTTCCAAAAGACAAATCTCCCCGTCTTCGTGTGCAATTTTTGATGCGTAATGTACGTTCAAGAAAATCAATGATATCAATATTTGTATTTTGTACGTACATGAATATTGTAAAACTAATTTTTTTATAAAAACAAAATTTCGTTTCTTTAGAATGGAGGAAAATGGCTAGTTTCTATGAAATTTGGGCCGCAGAAAAAACTACAAGACGTTGGACAAACAATAATGAATTTTTGCAACCGATTTGGTTGGTAGTCCACATCCCATCCAAATAATAAAAATAATAATAACTTAAATACTGCTCAAGCCTTTATTTCTTTCATAATAATAATAACATTGTTTTGAATAAGTGTTTCCAATTCCATTCAAATGCTACACATTGAATGAATAATATCTTTAGTTGAATATTATTGTCACACACACCAGTATATATTGTATGTACAATGTAATTTAATATTCTCAGTACTCCCTCTTTAGAGATTTGTAGTTTTTTCACATGAATAATATTTTCATAACCTTGAAATGAAGAAAAAGATTTGTAGTCCTTGCAGTCAATAATCAAGTGATTCTAATACATTTTGTACTATTATTTGTATTATCTTTCAGAAACCCCTACTCATCATAAAGTGCTAAAGGCTCCAACCACCATGGATCCTTCAGCTTCAGTAGCAATCTCATCCAACCCTACGGCAATTGATATTGAACCGACTGAATTTCTTCCATTATCTCCAGTGATTGAGGGGACTCATGATCTCTCAGCTGGCGACACTCCTTGTCTTACAGAGGTTGAAGGTCAAATGACCACAGCCAATGGAAATCCTAAAATCAATTCATCATCATCATCCGGATTGGAGTGGAGATCATCACCTGCAACAACAAATCCCGATGTGTCCACACAACAACAACAAAAGAAACCAGGATACCAGCCAAGAAGTTATGCTGACACAGCCGCTTCGTCTGCCTGGCGAAGTCAACCTAATCAACCCAATCGTAATTTCGGAGCCGAGTCAAATGCTTTTCCAACTCTTGCCGAGTCAAATGCTTTTCCAACTCTAGAATCAGTCAGCAATACCAAGACTTCTGTCCAGTCAAAACGGACAACTGGAGCACAATCTTCCTCCTTCTCTTATGCAAACATTGCTTCTTCCAAGAATACCAAACAATAATAATGTTTTAAATACATAGTAAGTAAAGTAGTAATCCTTTTTTTGAATTCAAATGAATTCTCACATGTAAAATATAGTAATCGTCATGTCAATGTATATTAATTCTTCTTCTTCAATGTTTACTTACAGGTATTGACTGGAATCCGTCAGCTGACTCGAGTTTCACGTTACCCATCCTTTCTTCTTCATGGTCCATGATGAACTGATGCAAAATATTGTTGTCGCTGGAAAAATCATTATTATTAATAATACATTATTCAAAATGTTTTCATCATTTGTAATTTTCGAGTAAGGTCTACTTATGTGTCAAATAAAAAAGGGAATAAACGTTTCTTAAAAGTATAATATATTGGCACTTCTCTCGTGTCAATAATTATCTGAATTCTATGACTAATTCCTTTATCATTTTGTAAAATATTTGTAGGCTTTTCTGAATCTGATGAGATGATGAATTTGTGACAAATTATTTGTCCACCTGTAAAATTTATGTACGAGATGTATGAGTAGGAAAAATCAATTGTGTGTGCAATATTACACCTGCATCTACCATTGTACTCTGTATAATAATATTATTATTATACGTGTGAGAGATTTTCGCCTGTAAGTATGCATGATAGCTAACCCATGACATTACTTTATGAGCCATACAGGCTGTATGATACAGCAGAAGAATGGAAATGAGAGTCATAATACAAAGAGTATACCTATTAGCTTTCCCTTTAGAAAAAAAAACAGCACAAAGATTGAAGCCGGCAAGTTGAATCATCGTCGGTGAGTCATTTGGATTGTCAACAGATTGTGGTTAGACTAGTATTTCATAATTCTGCTGAGTATTCATCTGTGACAAATTGGTAAGTTGTATAAAGTCATTAAAATCTCATTTCTATATTTCCGAATCATTTCCACTTTCATTCATTCACATCCCAATAATTGAGACTCAATTTTATTTCAATAGACAACAAATCTTTTGACCACATCGTACTTGTATTACAATCATGGCATCATC
This sequence comes from Pygmarrhopalites habei, assembly GCA_009870185.1. Lineage (NCBI taxonomy): Eukaryota > Metazoa > Arthropoda > Collembola > Symphypleona > Arrhopalitidae > Pygmarrhopalites > Pygmarrhopalites habei. The sequence continues at coordinate 12,200 of WJFB01002382.1, forward strand.
CGATTTAAAGAATGTGACCGAAGTTAAAGTAGTTGCGGATGCAAATACGTCCTTTTCAGCTGATTTACATGGGGTAAGATTAATTTTAATAAAACTAAGAAATAGTCAAGTTGTTACTTGGTTTGCGAACATTGTTTTATGCAAAGATAACTTTATAAATTATTTTTAAAAATGTTGACAGTATCTCAAAACTAAAAGAATATTAAAATTTTTCTTTTTCTTTTATAGGCTCTCAAATGTGACCACCCCAACAACTTAATTTTTTCCCCATTTAGCTTGAGTTCGGTAGTCGCAATGGCAAAATTGGGAGCTGGAGGAAATACATCCACAGAAATTGAAAAGGGACTAAATTTTCCATCTGACAATCAAGTTTTGAGTAAGGGGTATTCACAAGTCATGGCTTCACTCCAGGTGTGTACATTGAAATTTTAAAATACATGATACATTAAATGTATTACATTATTATAAATAGCATTAGGTGCATTTACAGAATTCTCAAAACTTGGACATAATTATCGTTAGTTTCATCATATATATTTATCATTGCTTTCAGGAATCGAATGATGGATATACCCTTTTGGCAGCGAATCGACTTTACTCTCAAGCTGGATTTGAAATCAAGAAACAATTTTCAGACTCACTGAAGACGGCATTTGCAGTAGAGGCTCAACAACTTAATTTTGCGGATAGCGTGGCTTCTGCTGCGGAAATAAATGGATGGGTTGAGAAAACAACAAACAGTAAAATCAAGGATTTGATTTCATCAGGTGTGTAAATACTTTGTACTCTGTTAATATATTAATCATTTTAGAGAATTGGTTGTTGACAAATGGAACACTTTGTACAATTTTCTTTTTTAAAAATAGATGCCTTGAACGCTTTGACTCGAGTGGTTTTGGTAAACGGTGTCTACTTCAAAGGACTTTGGGGTAAGAAATTTAACCCTCAGGACACAGAAAAAGCTTCTTTCTACTTGAATGACACTGAAAAGGTGAAGGTTCACATGATGGTTAAAGAAGCGAAATTCCCGTATACTGAATTGAAAGAACTGGGAGCCCAGGCTGTTTCCTTACCTTACAAGGTACAAAGCATATTATAGTGAATTTAGAAAATAAATGGTATTTGATTGAAATTAGTCATCACTGTATTGTGTGTGTGTGTGTGTGGAATAGGGTGACAGGTTGAGCATGATAATTTACTTGCCGCAAAGTCGTACGGGGCTGTCCAAAGTCGAAGAAGGATTAAAATATTTGACACCTTCTGCTGTTCTTGGTAGAATGAGTAGTTATACTACAATTCAAGTGAATCTTCCACGATTCAGGATTGAATCAACAATTAAATTAGTTGAACCTCTAAAGAAGGTAGCGAGTTTGTACCTTTCATGTTTACTCAAATTGAAATGTACTCTCTTGAACAATAATAAACTGTGTATTTTTGGAATTATACTATATTTTCAGCTTGGTCTTCAGTCCATGTTTGATCCAAATACAGCTGACTTTAGTGGAATTCCAGTTCGGTTAGAAGAGTCTCTTTATGTGTCAGAAGTCGTCCAAAAGGCTTTTATAGAAGTCAATGAAGAAGGAAGTGAAGCAGCAGCCGCAACAGGTAAATTAATTTGTGGATTATTACATTGTAGACACTTATATCAATGAAAATGCAATGTAGAATGTGAATAGTTTAGTTGCTTTTAGTGTGCTGGCTTTTATACATTTGGTACAACATAGAAGCAGACTGTATTTTCGTACATACTAACCTGAGAATATTAGGAAATTAGAGACAGACCCTTTTCCTTTGCAACTGTAATATGCAAATTCGTCAAAAATGTACAGTTCGTGTATATATTTCTTAACTGTGTTATATCGTAATATAATTTATTCAGGAATGGTGATGATGACGCGCTGCCTTCCAGTGATTATTCGATTCAGAGCCGATCATCCATTTTACTTCCAAATCGTGGATCATCATACAAACTTTGTTCTTTTCGCTGGGACATGTCAAAATCCCAATGCCTAAAAATCTAAAAAAATGGACGACCTTGTAATAATGTATCGGGTATTTCGTTACCAATTGTGACTCACTCTGTATTTACTTAGCTGGTCTAATCAAAATAAGTGTGCAGATTTTTAGCATTGGTATTTATATACATGCTATAAAACTCGACCATGTATTTAGCAATGGACCTCAATATGGAATGCAGTTATTTTTATGTTATTTTGACACTAGTGCCATATAATACACTGTGCCTCTAGGAATTATTTAATTTATTAAAATGTTTTTGATTGCATAATATTTTGTCACCCTTTGTTAATTCAATTAGATTCTAATTTTTCCATATTTCGTTCAAAAGACTTTTATGTAATTGTGATTTTATGAGATGACAGAGGTTCACATCACATAGTTTAATTGTATGTTAGTGTAGCAGACCGTATGGGTTTCTACTGTTTACAATTCCTTCATATGCAGTATGTAACGTGTCTTAAATGTGGTTTGCCTGACTAGAGCTTTGAAAATGTGTTGTTCTCTTATCTTTAACACTTTCGTTATGTCAGTTCCATGAATGATTCGTGAATGGGTAAGACTGTATCATTTCTTTACCTGTGTCGTTTTAGGTATGGTTATGGGTTTACTATGCTACGTGGAACCCAAGCGATTTAGAGCTGATCATCCATTTTGTTTCCAAATTGTGGACCGTAAGACCAACTTCGTCCTTTTTGCTGGTACCTGTCAAAATCCCAAGGCCTAGGGCTTGAAGCTTTTCAAAGCATTGTAACACTCCGTCCTCACATTCCATTCTTCTCGACACAAGTATTACGTACTTATAACTTACTTATAAGCTAATTAATCCAAATTATTTATTTCTCTGTCAGGCATAATATACAAAAAAGTTATAAACCCAATAACGTGATTTAACAATTTCGAGTATAGATACTTCTAATCTAAATACTTTAAGTAAGAACTTTAGCACATCTGTGATGAGGGAGGGAACGATTTACCAAACTAGTCCACATCTTTATTAAATTGTATGCTTCTACTCTTTCGATATGTTTCTAATAAAACTAATTTTGTGATAATGAGATTCAACTGTTATTTCACTCCTATATCTTTTTTCTTTTCATTTTGACCCGAGTCCCTCACACAAAGGGTAAAATCATCGACCACCACTTAAACCCTATTACGACAAGCCATCATCAAGAATGTTTCAAGTAATGGTTGTGTCCTTTTGTGGACAATAACGACAGCAGCAGTGACAATGGGGCCTTCACAAAAAATGTATGTCCTCTCAGGAGAGAGAGAACTTCTTTCACTTGTACACATTCATGCCTACAAGACAAAAAAATGTTGGATAACTTTTAACGGTCAATGATATGTTAGCTTTCACTCGACCGTTGATTTGAACCACTATAACCTCCTCATCTCAAGTCACCTAGACATGTACACACATGGTGTGTGTGTGCGTGCCTTTCATTGAATCAAATTACTGGCCTTTGTAGAATTTTCACTTTGAGGATTTCATCTTGTTGAAGGGACTGTGTGTGGAAAAAAAGTGAGAGTATAATAATTTAGCTCTTGTCGAGTCTTCCATGGATCCACATTTCATTCCATTCAGGATCCATTCATGTAAAGGAGTATTCTGATTTCTTATGCTTCCATTCTAGTCCATTACCAAGTAGAATTTTTTAAAAATAATATATCGGAATCATTCGAGGTCCCCTACTCCTTGTACCATGTACAAGTCAGAGTACAAGTTCAATAAATAGGGACACCCTGTGTACGGTTAAAAGGAAGGAAGCCAAACTTGTAACGTGTAAAAATCCAGATCCAAAGAGAGAGGGGGACTTGATGAGACTTTACCTATTTGAAAAGAGAGGGAGAGGAGGAAACCCTAAGGACCTCCATTGAAACGCGTGCAAGCTTCTACTTGTGTGTACATCTCACACATGAAATAAATGTTGCTGGATATTATAATGGCCATGATAATATGTAATATGGGATAAACGAGAGAGGAGGGCACGTGCGGAAACATCTGTCCCATTTTAGATCAAGGCTCAAGAAACTCAACCCTGTATGTTGGGTACTCAGAGGTCCCTACACAGAACACACGGACAGATTTCTGTCCCTCCACAATGAAAATCCCAACAGAAAATCCTTAGAAATGAGTCTCTCCACATTATCTAATATTATTATTATTATTATGTGCATCTTCACTCTCGATCCGTGTACTAAAATAGAAAAAGTTCCTTCTTGTGTTCATCCTCGACTGTAAATATTACACACAGTGCACCATGACGTGATTTTAGAATTGTACCATGTGCATACCATTTTGCCCACCTCCTCCTCCTCTGTACATTATATAATCTCTGAAAAGATTATGCACACGTCTGCTCTCATTGAATAATGTCACACAATTGATAACAATTGATGATAAAAGCGTTCTCCTCCTGCTGTCTCCATATCCAACTTTACTTTATACCCAACACAAAAACCCCGGCTCCTGCCCGCCCAGCTCTTTCTTCAGGACAAACTGTTGCTTCTTTCACCCTCCAAAAAATTTAGACCGTTTACATTTCTCCAATCAGACCAATGCACACGACTTGTATTGACACACAAGCCCAATTTCTTATTTCTGTCGATCCCTTATGCAAATTTGTCATTGACTTTTAGTAACATTTAGTACATCGTAGGTAAATTCCTAACTTGTACGTCATTCCATTGGCCAAAGAGTCGCTTCCTTGGACACTGAAATACAATTAAGGTCACAATAAAGGGTACAATGGGATGCACTGCCCAAATTATGATGGGACAGGGGTTCCTAATGACAGAACGAAAGGGGGTAGAAGACAGGATAGAGGGTTGAAAATGATGAAATTGGGAATGACAAAGGACAAGTCGGATCTGGATGACTGAAAGGATGCAGCTGTCGGCGGGGCTACGCACAATTTGCAATGCCACACACAGTGTGCGTGTGCCCAAGTCCCCTCCATGCTCCATCAACATTTTAATCCAGTCGGAACAATCATAATTTGAAAAAATACTCTTCCTGAAAGTGTGCGTACCCTCAACATGAACAACAGTTTGGTTTTGCAAAGTCTTTAGTCCTCCAAAGTCACCCCAGAGAAGACAAGGGACAGCAAAATCCTAATCAAATACTCGTCTTGGGATTAAAGAGAAGGAGAGAAGGAGTGGGGGTGTCAATTATTAGAGAAGGACAATTAGTTAAAGTGACAAATAAAACCGACCACATTTCCTGTGTCTTGGCCACGTGTGAAGACGTTCCGTTGTAAAAATGGTAAACAAAAATGATAGTAAAGAAGGAGTTGTGAACAGTTGGACTTTTTGGACTGGGGAAAAAAGTTGACTCGAGAACTGGATGCTCTTGAAAAAGTTTGGCCTGGACTGACTTACGTTCCTTGCGGGTAACATGTGGTAAGCCTGAGAGACACGACCTGCTGCCACATCATTCCTGACGGTGTGCTCTCTCTGATGAGGCTCCGATTAATTAATCATTATCCTTCTCTCCCTTGTCTTTGGCCAGTCAAGGCCCCTCTCCCCCTTAACAGTAGTAGTCGTATTTTTACATTATACCTGTATGTGCACACCAGGAACAGATGAAGCCTCCACACGTCCATACCTCTTCACAATTCTACAACTTTATTGCGTCCCCTCCCCTCTCCTCTCCCTATCACACACACACACACACACATAGACTGAGGAGATGGAGAGGAATGATAACTCTGACTTGTTTTGTTGTATTACCTATACGGATGAGATAACAGTTGCAAGACTCCGTTTTCGGTCCAGTTCCATCCCACTCTCAAATTCTCATTGTAATTCCAAGACAGGCAGACAGTCTTCTTCCCCTTCTTCCGTTACAGAGTCAGTCTGGACTGGGATATTGTAAAAATTATTACAAATATTTTTTACACTCCCCTCCATCGTACCACTACACTTTGCAATCGTAATTACACCATCAGACTAGCAATGACAAATACTAGATCGACCCCAGGATAAATGTTAAATGCACTCCCTCCTCCCCATCAAAACTCGAGATGGCTTACATCGATAATCGTCCCAAGACTTTTGCTACTCATTTTTGCTCCTTCTTTCCTTACTTTTTTAAACGTACGAGTTTCCTTGTCGTGTGTCGACTGACGTCTCCCTCAGTTCCGTGTTTATTTACATGTGTGTATTTGTGGGGAGTTTAATTTTAAATAACAACTTGCTGTATTCTTCGTCAAGCCTGCTTTCATTTCAATTATTGTCCTTTTGAATCCAGATGGTCCAATTTTCAACAAAAATTATTTGTTTTTTTAATCCAATTCTCAAATGGCTCCACCCCTTCATCTCCTTTCTAGTATGAAGTATGATGGAGCATTAAAAATAGGGAAATTTAATTGAAATTGTGCAACCCTATTTAAAATAATTTAAAGGACTTTGAAACCAACATCGTGGCCTCAAAGTGTCCCCACATATGACATGCAGAGCAGAGAATGGTGTTTTCTTTTAAAGGGGTTGATAATTGCCCCAACTTGAGTCATTCTGGGTGACGAAGGTGTACAATTAGCTTCTGGTTTTTGACGTTGAGACGAACACATTGTGAGGATGGTAATTGTATTTAGAGAGAATGGAAGCTACCACAAGCTTCCAAAACTTTGGATTTGACATGAGGAAAGGGATGTGGGAAGGGAGGGAAGTACAATGGACTGAATCCATACTACCTATTCATTCTGCCTGGACATTGTGTCAACGGAGGAGGATTACACAGACATTCCTTTGGATTGACCGGAAAAAGCATCACAATGACAGAAATAAAGTTCAAGGTCTGTCCCCTCCTCTGTCAACCTGGGATATTTCTGGATGGCAACAACCAAGGGAGAAGGTCATTCTTACATCCTTATCAAGAAGTTCCTCTCAAACCGTCAAAAATGTGTAAAACACAAGAAAGAGACGTTTCTCACTCTACAACCTTCCATTTTGATTTCATTCGACTGCTCCAAAAAGTTATAAATATATTTTTCAAAAAGATTCTAAAACACCCACGTTGAATTTAAAGAGAGGAACTCATCTTGTTCGATGATATGCAGGCTTTAATTGGGGACTGGAGAGGCACGTGGCAGACGTCATCCTCCTCAGAATTCCCATTTAAAAGGTTCAGACGAGAGAAAGAGAGTGAGAGTTCAAGATTTAAAAGGGAAATTTTTAAATAGTCAATAATATAGGAAACAAATGTTGATGGCCTGAGGGAGGAGGAGGGGAACAGCCGTTGTTGTATTCTCCATTCTGTTCACTCACAAAGCTTCGAATTTTGAATGAAAATATTGGGAATCCATTTGGCCTGAGCAATTGCTGGTGAGCGGACTGCTGGTTGCCTCCGCACAGAGAGATGGAATTATTAATTGTACAACTTTTTTCATGGGTGCTCCTCCATGAGGTTGTGCATGTGGGTAGATACACCCTGCTTCTTTTATTTAGTCGCACCTGTTTTTTCAAGATTCCGGCAATTCAAATTGCCGCCATCCAGTATAACCTTTTCACCGAGTTGACCCACCATCTGACACGTAATATCAA
>WJFB01002383.1:0-19762 GCA_009870185.1 Pygmarrhopalites habei
ATCACCTTAGAAAACAAAAAACGTCATGATAAGAGGCCAAATTTTATTTAGACATTGATAATTAAATTTCTTTACATTAATGAGCAATTGTTTAAGAGGTGGATTGTATACCATGTTTTCTAAGGTGACCTGAGGTGACCTGGATAATATGTTGGGTCACGCTCCATGTTTGTGACCCTTATTGTAAACTAAATCCCTTGTAGTTAGTAAGAATTGAACACTTTTATAACTTCGGCATGAAATGTACAGGCATGAAATATATGAGCATGAAATATATAGGCATGAAATACACGGGCATGAAACACATAGGCATGAAAGACAAGGGCATGAAGGACCAAGGATCCTACGGGGTATAATAAACAGTGACAAAGTGACTAATTTGTATGTTTTATTATAGCGAGGTGTTGGGACTAGTATGTTTGATTCTTCGACCACTTATAAGTTCGATAGCTACTTTAATAAGGTAAGCGAAGATTTTGAAAGTATTATGCTTGTTTCGAATAATTTTCGTTCATACTACCAACCTTTTCCTTCTACTTATTGTATTCACAGATTCAGTTGAGTCTTGAGCAGTGGGATTATCGTTCATGTCAATGCTCCGAGCAGCCATCAGAACAAGAAGAGCATGTGCCTACGTATATTTCATAATGGGTAGGTAAAGGAGTAATCTTCGTTAAACCATAAGATTTCGAAAGATGTGTTTGTCTGAATACTGTGTTCAGTATGATTGTTGTTTATACATAAAGATTTAATTTTGTCTAATTTATGTACTCTTTGTATGCCAAGGCAATACTAGTAGCTAGTATGTAACTGATTCAAAAAACAAGTTGTACACGTTGTACAACACGACACGACACGACTCTATAATAGGAATATTCTACAAAACGCCTATTTTTATAAAGTCATTAGCAGTCATATACTCACAAGCCAGGAGTAATAATACTGAAATAATGCTCGTCACTTTTTTCAGTCGGTAAATATTATGTGTGCCTTACCAGATTGTTCAAAGTTTACATAATTAATCCTTCTAATAAATGAGTACAATGTTGTTAATTAAATAACATTTTCAAGCAGATAATAATCGGATTAGCTGTTGATTTTTCTAAAAATATTCTTTTCATAAAAAAAGAAGGAATTTTCCAAGAACTTTCCAGTCATTGGTATCTACCTATTATAGTTCATAGTTCATGAGGATTCGCTAGCTAGAAATTCCTTTTTTTATATTATAATATAATTATTAGGGGTTATCATTTTTCAAAAATGTATCCTGAAACTGTCGACATTACATGCTCAAGTTCTTTCAGCTCAGCTTCTTTTGTCCGACGTCATTTCCCCGTATTTCTATGACACGACAAAAAAGAGGAGGAGGGGGAGGAGAAGGTTGAAGTTCCGAGGTTTACCAAACTACAAAAGAGAATCTATCTAGAGTTGACAGGTTGATGTAATTAATGATGAAGTGAATGTTTACTTTGCTCTCGCTCTCTTGTCAATTCTCTCTCCTCCCTCTGTTCTTTTTCTCATCGAATATCAAAACCCGAAAACTCAATCAAGTACCACAACACACAAATAAAAAACACTAGCTACTCTTCCTTCTTTTCTACCCCCTTCACTCATTCCCTCTTCCCTCTCTCTCTGTGTCTGTGTATATCATTTACAGCCATATGTATTTCAGTATTTCCACACAGATCCTGTCTTATGTATTTCTCTCTCAAATCAGCAGTAGTCAGCCTTGGAACATCAACGATCAACATGGAACATCTTTGTGGATTTGATTAAAAAACCTTCAATCTTCTGTCCATTCCCATTATCCACAGAGAAGAAGAAAAATAAGAACGTGGGCCCCACTCATCGAACCAACCAGCATAGTAGGGAGAATCGAAAACTAAACTTCCTAATCTCGTTACAATTATCGACTCTTTCCTTCCATTTTTTAACCCCATCCCTCCCACAATTGTTTTATTCCCATTTTCTCATTTTCTGATTCAACTCGAAACTTCATTAGTTCATCTTACATGTATGTATTTCTATACACTATACACATAGCTAGGGTAGAATTATTTCTTTAATTTCCCCTTCCAGGAAATTTATAAATAGTAACATAATTTTTTTCTTGTATATCATGTTTAAACATGAAATAACTCATAACATGTATATTAGGAAGAAAAGGATGGAGAGTACACTCCTTTCGTGTAGTATACTCCAGAGTGAATATAATGTACAACATAAATATGCATTGGTTGTGTATTGTGTGTAGAGTGTACTTATATCCACAGCCCAATTTATTCGATAGGCAAATATTGGGTGTCCCTTCATTTATCTACATTATAGAATTATACAGGGGAAAGGGAGAAACTTTGCTCTCTCGCTTTCTCTTGAACCCACGTCCTCCTCCTCCTTCGTTGTTTTATTTCATTCATGCCTTGTTCCATTGGAAATTTCACCAAGATGACTATGGATGGGCATGACAGAGTCATTAATATTCTCTAAGATATTATTATTCTCTGTATAAGATGTTAGACTAAGAGTAGAGATTTTAGCTCAACTATTATCCTATCAATACTCCACCACCAGCAACCATACGACACACACAAATAAAAGAGCCTCTCTAGTAGGAAAATGTACATTATGTGCAGATTGTGTGTACATATTGTGTGTGTGTGTGTGTGTAGTCACAACCATTATAATAATATATCGGTATGAATAATACATGTGTGTACACAATATGAGGGTGTGTGTATGTAGGATATGGATGGGGAGTTCTGAAGAGTAAAGAGGGAAGAGGAGAGAGAAAAGAGCTTTCACTCAATTTTCAATTTGGAGAGACAAGGAACAAAACAAATCGTCCACGGTTGGTTGTAGTAGTAAAGTATGTAGGACTGCAAGTAAGCGTTTCCATTGTACAAAATTCTCTCTCTCATTTCTCTTCATCTATTTACTCGGAACATGGTGGGACTTCAGTTATGTTTAGAATTCCTATCGTCATAGATTTCTAAAAAGATAGTTCCAAGCCATACATGTGTGTGTATACCATTAATTTTGAAGAGGAAGAGAATTTTGTAAAAATTCCGTAATATATTGCTTACCATAAATATCGTACGAAGTATAAAAGCTAGGATAATACTATTACTCGATTACTTGATAAATTACTAACATAAGAAAAGATGGGACGTGCAATTTTACTCTCTTTCCTCTCTCTCTCACTCACTCACTCCACTTTGTATTATCTTTTTTAAACATTGTAGTCCTCACAAATTATATGACGTATTGGAGGTACTTTCATGGAGTAGTGTAGAGAGAAAGAAAATGTATGAGGAAATTTGTGTCATTTTTTATGTCACTATTTCTCATTTTCTGTATCCGACAACTTGAACCACTTCACAGGGTATTTGTAGTAATCATTCTTTAATCTTGTTGCTTTTTTTTCGCAGCAAAAAAGTTAAATAAATCATCGAACTTTTTGAATTAACATAGTACAACAAACTTTTTTTTTGGGAGGAAAAACTTTGATTCGGCAAGTCAAAAAATAAATGTACTTTTGATGTGTGTCTACGTTTTGGATGGATTGAGGAGTCATTCTCCGTCCTAACCTCTGGAACTGAGGGAGATAAAAATCAAAGGAAATTTTGTTAGGGGAGAGAGAAAGAGAAGAGAGGGGGATCAAAATTCGGAGGAAAGCAAGACCGCAAAGAGAGAAGCGGCGGAGGGATAGAGAGTGAGCTGAAAATGGAAAATAAATGATGACAATGATGCGAGAAATCTAGTAAATATTCACCAGAGAGAGGGGAGGAAAGAAATATGAAAACTCAAATTGAAAAAGGATGAATGAATGGGAATATTCAGACATCCAGTCTCACAGCGCGCCATAGCCAAGGGGATTAAAGTAAACTGTGCATGCCTAAACTTATTATTTTGTATGGTATATGTACACACGACACACACACACAATACACATCCAGCTAATATACGGGCTTTCTCATGGAATCATAAAAACAAGGGAAAGAGGACTGCACACACACACACAATACACACGTTACTACACAATGTAGGATGGGAATGCTTTTCAGAGGATGAGAACAAGATTTGATATGCACAACATTTTGTATTTGATGGATGATCTGGGGCGAAGATTTGTTCAAACTAAAACGAAAATCAAAATCATAATATCGACAATAGAGCCGCGCTTATAAAGAGTACTATATAAATATACTGCTGTGTACTTATACCTTCTATTTTGAGAACCCTTTTCTCAAACTTCCCACAATGCAATGTATACACAATGCATACACCCACGAAACGGAGGGTGAGGGAAGTTTAGCTCAAATCAAAGTTTTATAGTAGAAATGAGAGAGAGAGAGAGCAGTCTCTCGTAAAATGTGCATTTGTAAATTATAATTATAACTTTACAATACCCGCATCTTAGCCATTATGTATGGTTTACATAGTCTGAGTAATGTAGACGAGCACATAACTAATGATATGGAATATAATTGAAAATTCAACTATATGCCCTTGTGCTCTTAGCTAGAGAGAGAGACGGAGAGAGGAAGGGAAAGAGACAGACTGTATAATGTGTTGATGGTCTTGAGGGAAAAAGGATCATCATTTGGACGGGTGAAAGCTACGTAGATAAATAAGGTGGGCCCGGCTTTTAATTACATCACTTAAGTTTTTAGGATATATGGAAGAGAGACTCTCCTCCAGGAACTAATGCAGTGTGTGTATGTGTGTTCCGACCATTTCTCACCATTCCCCTATACACATTCCACTTAACTGTTCACTCTATACACTCACACACACACACAGTATCAAAGTACAACCCAGATGTGCTTTCAAAGAGCAAAAAACCTTTTTACAGAGACTTTCCCTTTCGTCAGCCTCTCTCTCTCTCTCGGAAAAATCTGCATCCCTTTTTCTTCACAGCCTTCATCAATGCACTTCATCCTGCTCGGATCCATCAGCTTTATTACAGAGAGAGAAAGAAGAGGGGAGAACTGAAAGTTGTGTGTGTGGAGGAGTCAGAACAGGGCAAATAAGCAATGGATTTCAGAGTGGCAAGAAAAACTGGAGCAAGAATATCATCAATGATGCTCTCACGGAAAGAAGGAGGAGGAGGAAAAATCCACACGTATCCAGACTCATTGTGTGTGTGTGTGTGGGACAAAAGAAGAGGGAAAGCATAGTCAAAAAGGGCCTGGCTGAATCACCCAGGAAATGGAGATGGATTGAGAACTAAGGCGTGAGATGAGAAATTGAATGCTGTGTTCTCTATAGCATAGAGAGAGAGTGTGTATGTGTATGTGTCTGACTAAAACCAAAATTCCATGGGAGATTTTCTCAACTCCAAACATCAAATGGTGAAATCAATTTTATCCTCAACCTCCATAAACACATGTCTTTCTCTTTTTCACTATGTGTTTCTTTTTATACATAGTTGTGTGTGTGGTATGGCGCAAATAGCGCAATTTTAGCGATATTTACAGATACAAGTGATAGACAAGTACAATACTTGAATCTGTATATATCTATTTTTGCTGTATATATGAAAAATAAATGTGTTTGTGTGTGTGTGTGCAGCTTCCTTCATTTCTCTTCATTTCACTCAAACAGATCAATATAGAACACACACACAGACAATAGAACAGGGCAAAATTTCTGCAGACTTCTCTAGTTGCCTTTGACGTTCTTGACGTTTCCCCTGTTGTGAGTGAATGAGTGCATATCAAAATTATGTTACAACTTTTTTGATGGAGAGTTTGAGTCTATTGCGAAATTTAATCTTTGTGAGATTTCAAGAAGCAATTTATTTCACCATTACATCTTCATTTCCTTCCATTCTCTCTTTTCACTCTCTTTTCTTAGTATTTTGGGTATACACGTATATGGTGGTATGTGATATATCTTGTATGGATATGGATAGTCACAAAATTTTAAATTACAACTCTCTTACTAAAGCCCCCAGCAAACTTGTGTGTCAATTAACGAGACACACACTGGAAGGGGAGGGGGATCAAATTACGGGGAAACAAAAGGAACCTGAAGTGTGTGTGTACATATATGAAGTAAAAACATATTTTACGTAAGATGAAATATAGACGGGGAGAAGAGGAGTCAGGGAGAAAGAGTCTCAACTTAAATGAACAAGAATTTATATATAGGAAAAGTATTTTGTTATTGTTTAAAATTTTCTCCTTCCCCACATCCCCCACCACCCAATACTCTTTCATTTATTGTGTTTATTTTCAACCAAAGTTGACTTGTTCTCATTCCCCTCTCCTTTCTTTCTAATACGAACACAGTTCTGGGATGTAGTATCAAGAAAATTCCAGAAATTTTCTAGAACCACCAATACCATAAGCCACACACGAAAACATACCTAGTCTTACATTCCTGATATCAGTACTAGAGATTTGGTCAACTATGAAGAGGAATTTTTGTTTCACAACCACCATCCCTTTTTTTCACTTGAACATCCTCTCAAAGTGATGACGCAGAGATTGAACTTCCTTGTTAGTTCCCCTCTCCTCCTCCTTCACCGTCCGACAATCAGGGACACGAAAAGGAACAAAGGGAATTTATAAGCTCCGTTTCCAAGTACACAGCTTTGACTTTCACCACCGAAAAACCATGGTCTACCGAAAAGTTCATTGTTGACTGTCGAAACCATGTACAAACACACACGAACATAAGTCACGTTTTAGTTCAGAAAGAAAGAGAGGAAATTGAAACTGAAATTGTTTCATGCCGATAGCCGACCATTTTATATTGTGGACAATTTTTGACTTGTTTCCAATATTATGGTACACAATAAACGTACCAGTTGTAATGTTTTGAATCACTATACAAAATATTCATGTCAATTTGAAGATGTTCAAATAAACTTGAATCACTTACGTCCAATACAATTGTTTGTGTGTTTTGTGCAGTGGGAGAGAGAATCAAATGTAGATTCTATTAATTGTGATGGAACAAAAGGTTCTCTCTCTCTGTGCCCAATAGCATGGAGTGTGACACCCCATACATAATACATGGGGTGTGTAGACAAAAAAGAGGGAGGGAATCAGAAATAGATACAATGACTCTCTGTCTCTCTCTCGTTCCTCTTCTCTATTTCCCATAAGGAATTCTAATCCTTCTTAAAATTCATCCCCTTTTGTACAATACGGTTGGAGTAGAGAGAGACTGAGTGTGTGTGTGTGTGCTCACCGTCCTAGGTTCCCTTCCCTAATGAATAGTTGATATGGTGAGCAGAATAAATTGTAGTGGGAGCGCATAGTGGATCTTTTCACAAGGACACACAAACACAAACACAGTCCCTTTGAAGTGGCTTCATGATTTTTCCCCTTTATTAATGACCCATAAATAGGGAAGAGGAAGAGTATGTGTGTGTGTGTTGGAGAGAGGGGGAAAAGGAAATCGTCCCGTTTTCTCCATTATAAATTTTAATGCTGAGTCAAGGACCAAATTCAGTCTTTCTTGTGTGTGCACAAGCGTCATCCAATCTGTATTGTTTTACCGAAATTTCTTTATTACATCGATTTACCAATATTAAAAAACCAGCACTGCAGTGCATTGCATTGCAGTCTTTTGGTAAAAAAATTATAATGGAGTTATTGTAGGAGGTACGTGAATTTTTTCGGTTTTTTCACATTTTGAATTTATGTCTCCCTTTTTATGATTCCTCCCTTCACTCTTCCCACAATTCATCTTACTTTCTTACGTCTCTCTCTCTCTCTCTCTCTTCTCATCCTTGAATTTTACACTATAAATTGTGTCCAAAAAAACACACACGTGTATCCTCTCTTTTTCTGTCCAGCAAAGACAGTCATAGTCATAGTTGTGACAACAATGACAAATGCAAATGTGCAGGAGAATGAAGACGTCAGCATCAACTTTTCCCCTCTAATTTAATTGCTCGGCTGGCTCCATGCATATGGACAGTGTGTGTCTCTTCTTTTATTCCTACTTTTTTCCCTGGAGAGAGAGAGTTAGGAAGGAGGAAAAGAGATCTTGTGCCTTATACTCATCCTCCTCTGAAATTTACAAATTGCATCTGTCTCGGAACAGAATCAAGAGACATGGAGGAGAAGGGTGTCACTGTGTGAACGCGGGATGAAAGGACATTTTCCCCTCCTCTTTTTTAGCATTAGCTTCTCGTAGGTCGTGCACGTTTTTTGCAGAGGAATAAAAGAATCAAAATGAAAAAGAATGGAATATACGCGTATCTCTTTATTTAAAACATGCATGCAAATGTGTGGGGCTGACTACGTGTGAGGCTGAGTGTAATAATAGATTGAACTGGAAAAAATGAGAGAAGACGAGAGGAGGAAGAGAAGAACAAAAAGCTAATAAGACGAACAACTTGCTTACTTATTCATATGAATGAGATGAATTTGGATTCAGAATAATAAGTTGTGAAATGTGTACAAGGGAGACATTGCTTCCCTTCCCTTCCCTGCTCTCCTTCTCCATTGCCCTGTGTACAATTTTGTGGAAGAGAAAGAGAGAAAAAGGCAGGGTTGAGATAAAGAAGCGGAAGAAAGCTCCCATCGTCTCTGCGCCTCTCTCCTTTCTCTTTGCGTCTTCGCATCTCATTCATTGCTCCACTTTTCTTCATGTGTCACAGACTTTGCACAAAATACGAAATAAGAAGAGAGAGGGAAGAGTTCAGAAAAGAAGACACTGGAAAAAGTCCATTTGTCATTCTCCTGAGTTTATCTTACCGTAACTTAAGAAAACTTTCAACTTGTATGATATACAACGAACGAATTTTACTAAGGATGAGACTCTCCTCTTTTTTGCTGTGCCGACACATCTTTCTCTACTCCCCTTTTTCTGGGGCGCCAAAGGAAAATTCCAAAATTATATGTGTAAGTATCTTATATGGAGAAAGCATATTGTTGAGTAATACTATTCTATTATTAATACGAGAAATTTGTGAATATATACAATGTGTACATTCAGGAGGAGGAGGAAATAGGGGCAGGATCTTAATCCCTTATCCTTCTCAACCTTAATGACTTGTAATTAATGGTGGTCCTTGGAACGACGGAGGGGAGAAGATGACAATGACAACAAACAAAAACTGAATAACAAGCTCATTCAACTTTCCCCCTAATGACTCGGGCTATCCTTCCTATGGATTTTAAACTTAATTTTGTTCTATATTTATCAAAATGTTTTGTTCCATGTTTTGTCCATAAATTTTTTTGTTTAGCATGAATACAAGGATAGTTACCAAAAATGTGTAATTTTATATGGTAGGGTGTGTTTTCACTGGTTAGTTTACATGTTTTTAATTAGAAACATTATTGTTTTGATATTTATAAAGAAATTGAGCTCACATTGAGTTTTTGATGTGTAATCATCTCTTTCTTCCCCATCTCTTCTTATTTTTTGTTAAATTGTACATACGAGTGTGTGTGTGTGTGTTGGGAAATATGGAGCTCATAAAATTGTCAAAGAGGAAGAGAGGATATAACATGTCAAGTTTAAAATAGGATTGGTCGTTAATTAATTACCACTTTTTGACCGCTCATGTCAAAAACGTGAAAATTTGTTTTCATTAACTTGATAAGATTAGGAAGAAGCTTTTGTTAATTTCGTAAATTAAATAATGGAATAAAGTGGAGATCCTTTGTGAGTGTCTCCCTCTTTCTTCCTTCGTCTCTCTTTGTATCATACAAGACATCCATGATCTTTCTCACAAGCGCTCGTCTGCCATATAGTGAAAGCATGAAGAGAAAATAAAAAGTTTACTGCTCATCACTTTTTGAAGAAAATTTTTTAACACACGGCTCACTTGTCTTTATGCACTTTTAACAGCTAATTGCATCCCTGCTAAAAGAAAAGAAAGCACCACAATAGATAGGAAAGAGGAATGGAAAAAATTTAAATAAAATTTTTGCCCGTGCCAAATTGTGACACTGAAAAAAATACAAAAAAGAGTAAACAAATTTGACAACGTTCAAAAAAAGGAAGAAAGCTTTTACTGCAACGACAATCATAATGACACTACAAATATAATATGAGGTTCTTTTGTCTCATGGAAATTTGTGTGTGTCTTTATTAGAGACTAAGAAGAGGAGAGGAAAAAATGGAATCATTTGAATATTTTTAAAGCCAAGGTGGTTCCGGGGTTATGACGACGCCACAGTTTGCATCAGAGATGCTTAAAATGAGCAGATCCATATAAGCCAAGGGAGTAGTGCAAAGACGCAAACCTAAAATGGAAGAGAGAGAGAGAGAGAGATCTCCACACAAGAGTAGTATGAGAGGAGAGAGAGAGACGGAGAGAGAGAAAGTGTGAAATTAAATGATGCGATAAAAGGGAGACGGAATGACCTAATAAAACTATGAGTAAATGCGCATAGAGAAGTGAATAAGGAAAAAGTAAAGTAAAAAAATAGAGAAGGGGAAGGAGAGGATTGTTGACGGAAACTAGGTACATACATACAATGATGTAAGTACACTGACAAGTCTCGAAATTTTCCTCCCTTCCCATCTGCACTCTCTCCCTCGTGCTTTCTCTATCTTCTCTATCCTATCCTGGAGACAGGGACAGAGATAGAGACGGCCGGAAAGAATATGGCCAGTTTTTATTATTTCTTTGTCTCTCACTCTGTATGTGTCTTCTCCGTACTCCCATTCATTCCTTCCGTCTATGGCCTTTGGGTTTAATGACACCAAGTGTGGAGGAGAACTCAGTGTTCCCACATGGATTGACTGAGAGGCTAACCTTTCTCTCTTTTCTCCCCATCTCCAGGATGATGAGTCCTCCCTTCTTCACTCTTCCCTTCACACTCATGTTCATGTACCCTATTTCTATGTACAATGTACAAAAAACCCACACTCTAGAGAGTGACAGAAGCCTCTCTCTTCCTCTCTCCAGAAATGGACCTCCGAAATGCTAAAAACTGTAGGGGGGAACTTTTTTTAAAAACTGGTATTCTGTACACACAAAATCCGTACACAATTCTTTTGTTGAGTCAACTTGAAGAAAATTTTCTAGTTAAATTCAAATTTATTGACAAATTCTGGATTTTTAATTGCCACTACACTACTTGCTTATCATGCTTAATGACTGTAAATATTTTCCATATTTTTCTACCCTCCCAATTCAATAATGTTGTTATGAAATACGTTGTGCTATATTTAGCAGAAAAAATGATGACGATTGAGGCCATTACAAAAAAGAAAAGGCTAATATTAGCATTAGACTCCCTATCCTCCCAGCTGTACGGTATTCAAAGTACATAAAGAGAAAACTTGTACTTCATGTGTGTGGAGTGATCTGGCTGGTCTCTTTTCTCTTGTTGCCGGAACTTAATTCGAAACAGTAGACAGAGAAATTAAATGCGCACCTCCCTCATGTCTCAATTCTTCATCATCTCCCGCTGTGAGAAAAGAGTTGGATTACCTCGACACAACAGTCCACACAAGAGAGAGTTGGGGGAGGCTGGAGAATGGAATAGAGAAAGAGTTGGAGAATGGAAGGGGCAGAGAGAGAGAGAGAGAGCCACAAGAGTGTGTGTGCATACATATTGCCTCGTAAATAAATTAATATCAAAATATAATAGAGTACAGTGTAGTAGTGTGTGTAGTTCTACTCCTACTCCTACTACTGTAGTCCGTAGTAGTAATAGTAGTAGTAAGAATTTCGTTTTTTCCACGAGGTCCGTTTTCCCCTCTATTATTCCTTCCTATGTAATTCTTCTGACTCCAGTCTCCAGTCGTCTGGATAATACTCTCCTCCTCCTCTAGCCACCCTCCTCTGCTCATGAATGGAAAAGTTGAATGCCACACATACACACACACAGTCTTGTTATATTTTCTGTATGCATGTAATATAAAAATTGTGGAAGGAAAGAGAAAGAGAACGTCATGTCACATGATCCGACATATGTCTTCATGTGTCTTGCCCCTCGTCCTCCTTTTCATCCCAATTTATTTATTTTTTCCAAACAAGAAATTCATTCTTCCTCCTCCTGCATTCCCCCTTCCAACCTTTTCCCTCTTTTCTCCCTTTCGGCTTTTTTTTTCAACTCCCTTCAACACTGTCTCTTCCCATCAGAAAATTGTGTAGAATTTTAGGGAGGGAGGCTGAGTGGGGATGTACGACAATGTGTGTGTGTGCGTTTGTGGAGGGTGCAAACAGTTGAGCTAGAGAGGAAATCAAATGGACTTGGCATGTACGGAAAGAAAGAGTTTAGTAGAATAATTGAGAGAGAGTATTTTGACTCTACTTTATGAAAATCCTACATCATGGATATTCTATAAAATGTTAATTTGATTAAATGCTACACATCATATGGAGTACACACACGGCACACACAAGGCATAATACATATGTACACTCTAAATTTAATTTTGTTGACGAAGGAAAAAAAAGAATTTTATTTTCCTCTCCTCCTCTTACAATATTCTCTCTCTCTCAGACCTTCACAAACTCAAACTTGAGAGAGGAGAGGAGAGAAGGGGAAAGGAAATTTAGAAAATTTTTTTGGGAACCACAATCAATTAGCTTGAGCTTTCCTTCATGCATTATTGAGTCAATCCGAGTCTCAAAATGAGAACAAGGATGGAAGCGAGAGAGAAAGTGTGTGTGTAGAGGAAGTGGAATGAGGAGAGGATGAGAAAGTTCAGGATGAGGAAAGATGAAGGAATCAAGATTAAATAGCAAAGTAGGGGAGGGGAGGAGGAGGTGGAAGATGAAGTTGAACAAGAAAGTTGAGATAGTAGAAAGAGGAGAGAAGAGAGAGAGAGAGATAAAATTTAGTACATAAAAGGTTCTTCAATTGCTCATCTCTCTCCAGCACTTCATCTTCATCTTATATAG
This sequence comes from Pygmarrhopalites habei, assembly GCA_009870185.1. Taxonomy (NCBI): domain Eukaryota; kingdom Metazoa; phylum Arthropoda; class Collembola; order Symphypleona; family Arrhopalitidae; genus Pygmarrhopalites; species Pygmarrhopalites habei. The sequence goes on from WJFB01002383.1 coordinate 12,836, forward strand.
TTTCTCCATCTTTTTTCTCTGAATGCCCTATCTGATGAGACTGAGCTCACCACCACCCCTTTCTTCTCTTCTTTCATCTGCATTTTTCATCTCCTCTGTCCCCTCTCACCTTCTCTCTTATCGGGGGCATGACATGGCATACATAGTTATATGGGAGAGAGAAAAAGAGTGAAATTCAAAGCCAAAAGCCCACGAATTTTCATTAAAGGAATCATTCAAAATCACATGGAGACTTTTCTACATCAAAAAAAGACGAAGAGAGAAAATGGGGGAGAAAAAACTTGAATGCACACACACACCAGTCATTTCATTATCTGTCCATGGGATAGACAGAAATACCCTTCTATCCACACACACACGCATCCAGATGTTTAAAAAAAGAAGAGGCACACCATTTTCCTATTATTTAATTCGAAAAGGTGATCTGATCACTATTTCCGATGAACAAAAAAAGAGAGACTCTTTCATCTCATAATCTCAGAATTTTAGAACTTGTGCACCCCTCCTCCGTCTCCGTCCGATTGTCACCCTCCCTCCAAAATATCATAAACAATTTCCCTTTAATTCACTTTGGAAAGTGTGTTCTTTTAACACCCTACCACACACACACGCCCTTCCACGCTCATTGATTATGATACGAAGAAAGAGAACAATTGAGAGTCAAGTCAGTTTTTTAGACTCCCTTTTGGTTATTCCATGACTGGTGTCGTAATAGGTCTATGACCCCACGTCCAATCTGAACAGCCAAAAGAAAGCCATTTCTCTTCCTCATTGTTCTAACTGTGACTGTCTTTTCCTGAAAGTGTGTGTGTCCTCGGCATGGTAGTTGGACCGGTAAAAGTTAATACTTTGAATTGAAGCCGAGTCATCAATGTCATAATAGATGCTTATGTGTACAGACACACTGAGGAAGAGAAAAGGGGAGGTGGGTTCCTTTAGGCGGCCAGCAATTTAATCTTAACTAATGTCATGGAATCCAATTCAATAGAGAATCTTTCCCTTCGTCTTTGTATGAAGAAAGTTAGTAGGGGAAAGTCAGGGAACAGCTTTCCCACTTTAACATCCTCTCTTTACGTTTCTGTCGGCAAAAGTCTACAATACTTTAAATGCTCATACATGTAGACACATGTAGTATGTGGAATATTCTTTTCAATACAACAAAAGTGTACTTCCATTTTGAGCTCCCCATTGTGAATCCGTACACTCACGGATAGAGTGAGAGAGAGAAAGCAGGGATGAAGAGGAAACGTGAAAATTTCAGGATGAATTCAGGGCAAAGGGAATTCAGAAAATGATATAGACGTATGAAGAGAGAGAGAGAGAGAGAGAAAGGAGGGGAAAGCATGAAGGAAATGTATATTAAAGGTTCCTATTAAAGACAAAAGTTATGCCATGCCATTGTGTGAGGAGCTGAGCAAAGAAGTAATATCATAGGAAACTGAAGCTGAAATTTCCTGAGGCTATCAGAATTTAAGCAGTGTCTGTGTGTGTACTCACACACGCATATATATGTATGTATTTCTATTGCCTCTGCCTACCATTCCTCCTCCACTTGTGATATTCCCGTTTGCCTTCCTCATCCCTCCTCCTCTTTTATAGAGTGTACGATTTACTTTGGGAAAAAAGACTTTATGAGTTTTACGTCCTTCTTCTTTTTCTCCTTCTCCTTCTTTCTTTCCTTCCTGGGAAGTGAGAGGGAGAGAGTGTGTGTGTCGTCCTGGGTTGCTCCACACACACGTCATAACCAGAACCACCACGAATATAATCTCTCCCACCATCATTGCGTTTCTTTTTTTATTATTAGATTCTGCAATCAAATTATCTTCCTCTCTCCATCCTTCCCTCTTCCTCCTCAACTGACTATTCCTTCATCATTTTTTTCCATCTCTGAAACTCAGTGAAGAAATGAGCTCAAAAAAACTTGATTCTTATTCCCAACAATTTTCTTCTCCCACTCTCTTTTCTCCTTTCTACAAATTTGCAGTTTTTCACCATCCGCTTCTATTAATCCTCTCCCCCTCTAATCTCTGTTTTGGGAAGACGTGAGTTGGTTCAAGGAGAAGTCACTTCCCTTTCCTACTTGCTCCCAATAAATCAGGAAGAAAATTGGGAGGAAAATGGCAGCAGTATGAACAATTCTAGCCCATCCTGTGGAAGAATTCTCTTAAATGGTTTCCATATTGATTTTTAAAATTTCCAAGCACAAAATTATATTTTATGATAATCAATTGACCGTTCTCCGTTGAACGCATCCTTATTCCGTGGTTTGTATCATAACATTAATTTTCAGAATTTAGCCCTAAATAATTATATCGTTTTACACTTAAACCCGATACGTGCACAAAACTCACTACGAAAAACAAAATAACGACTCACCGATCTATTAAGGTAAAAGGTGGGTAAAAATAGAAAATTGAAAAAGAGGAGGGAAATGGAGGATTTAGGAAATTATATGCGTAAAATTGTAGTTTAATTAAAAGTTCAATACACACACACACCTAATCCCCAGAGAGAAGGGAAGAGAGTGAAGTTTGAGAACTTGATTAGACTTTGGTGAGTGTGCCTCGTTACAAGTTGAAAAGTTTCCATTTCCATTTCTTTGTGTGTCAGAGGAGTGAAAAGAGAGAGAGAGAGAAGAGAGGTAACTGTAATCTGATTTGGAAGGCCGCTGTGTGTGACCACAGTTGCAGGGGCGAAAGACAATGCTTAAACCCCATCCCTCTCTCTCTCTCTCTCACACACACACCCTATTACATATGTATGGCCCCACATGACTTTCATCTTAATCAAGTATTTGAGTATGTAATTAAAATCAATGATACTCTCGCGTGATTTTGCAGTCCAGCACCGTCAACACACACACTACACACACGCACAGTGATGAGGACACGTGAGTCAAAAATAGCATACAGAAATAGCAAAAAAGAGGATGGGGTAGAAGACGAGGGAAAAAAGATGGGAGAGGAAGAGGAGATTTTACTGGGCTTTTGATGTTGACTCCGCATCACCACTAATAACATTTAATTTTGTTTGTGCTTTGTTTCAAAAGAGTTTCTCTTCCTCCCTCCCCTCCGTTCACAATTTAATTTGCCCTCGTCAACCCTCCTCGTCCATTTCCATGAATGGGTCGTGATGAATCGCGATTATATGAAGGTTCCACACACACACACACACACTCGGCTGTGTGTACTGTGTTGAGAGAGAGAGACTGTGAATCAAAATTCTGAGGAATTCTACATTCACAACATTTGAAAATCCAATTTGCAATTTGTATTTTGTGCTTATATATATACTGGATTTGCTTTTCTACTGTCTACAACATATGCAGTCAGTATAAAAGATGCACTGTACGATTGCACAAATCCTTGGTCTACCCATAAATGCATTAACTGTAATGTATGTACATACTTGATGTCCTCCCTCCTTTCTCTTCTCTTGAGCCCCACCAAAATGTCAGGATATGTGATATCCTGACTGGAATTGGAAGAGAGTAATTCCTAATCTGATGTTTAAACACATTTATGCAAACTATTGTCAATCCTACAAATGTTATGATGATACTCCTTGTATTTGTGTATCTGTGTCTCTGTGCGTGTGTGTGTGTGCCTGGATCAACATGGAAGGGGATCTTCTCATCATCATAATTGGATTATTTTGTTCCCAATTTTTTGTATACTTTCTTTCTTCTCTCTGTATCGCATCTCAACTTCAGGTCACGACTTTCTAGGGTATCCCTCAAAGGAAAGGGTTTTTTAAATCCTGTTTCCTTTATACGTTTTTAATAGCTATCATTTCCATAGTCCTGTATATTTCTCTGTCAATTTCTCCCATTATTTTGTAAATATGCATTCACTTTTTTTCATCAAGTTTGCCCAATTTTGAAAGAGAAAGGTAGAGGAGGATGGTTGATTTTTATCAATTTCCCAAATTTGAAAATCTAGGCTTTCTCCCAGATTTCTCCCTCTTTCCGTGAAACAGAAATTTTTGATATGGATATTCTCAACACACACACACGCACACAGAGGAGTAGCCGAGACTGTGTGAAGCTAAAAAGAGAGTATTTCCTCTTCCTCCTCTCCTCCTTTTACCCTGATTCCTATTTCCACACGCTGTCTAGAATTTGCGTACAACTTTATCTCAACTAATGTGAATGGTAATCAGCCTTTTGTAGTGATGCCGCGTTCATCCGTCAGTTTCCTCTTCCTGCACGTACACCACACTAGATTCAACTTCAAATCCACCTTCAAATCCGTCCAGCTTTGTTTTTACCCTCACCCTCCCTCCCTATATCTTTTGTACAGGAAACTGTACAAGGGGATACCACAAAATGAAGCCAAAGTTCTAGAATCTAGCCCATAAGGCAAAACTACAACAAAAGGTCTCTTCTCTCTTTTTCTACTGATAGCAGGGCACACACACAACACGACGAGGGATAGGATTGCGAGGAAGGGAAGGAGGACGAGTCTCTCGCCAAAATAAAGGAAAGTTTCTAGAAACTTGTTCAGTTTTCCAAAATTTTCTCTCTTGTATAATGTTCAGTATGTATCTATCTGCCAAAACACAGATACACACACATCACGTGTCTCCTTCTTTCTACGGCACAGATAAAAAAGACTGGTTTTCCCACAGTCAAAACTTTGGATGAGACAGAGAGAGAGAGAGAGCACTAAATACTTACCTGCTTCCCTCTGCCCTTTCCCCTTCTTCCATTCTTGTATGTACAGTCCACTCATTAGCACAATTATAATAAACTTGGTGGAGGGAGAGAGTCTCCTTTTCAAATTTAATATTTTGCAATAAAGTGTGTGCACAATTTTGCACATCACTCAGCACAAAAGCTAAGGAATTTCGGGTTGTATAGTTATAGTACAAGCAGGGAAATAGGCTGCTAGTTAAATTCCACCTTTTTCCTGGAATCTGTGTACAATTAGTACGTTATTCAGATTGAATGAACAATTTGTAATTTTTGCATTGTGCGAATTTGTGTTCCGTGTACAATACTATAAATAAACTTTTGATCATCCTCAAACATTTTTTGAATAGACTTAAAATACACATAAAAAGAGTTTGAGACTCAATGAATTCTTCATTCAAATTTACATCTTATTATTCTGCAATTACCTTTTGCCCCATTTCACTCGCTTTTTTTGCAAGGAATTTTTCTATTGTTGTTACAATGAATTTTTGCAACTTTTGCTTCCTGTAGAAGGATATTTGTATTTTTAAAAAAATGAAAAAAGAACTATGCCGTTTTTATTTGATCCCTCCATTTTTATTTTGAAAGGAGTCAAGGGAGAGAGGGAAGCAGGAAGGAAGAGCTTTCAGAAAATTTACACATAAATAAATAATAAACATGAAAGACGGGGAAGAGTTACATTGGGCTTTACAAACACACACACACACACCTCACGGCGAGGGGGATTGGATGAAAGCGGGAGAGAGACAGTCGGAGTCAGGGGAAAAAGGCACACGGAGTGACAGACAGATTTAGCATGAATAGATAATTATAAGCTAGTCAGGTATTTGCTTTGCTCCAGCAGTTACATTGAATTGACTACTGTCTTTTGTACGTGTTTGTGTCCTACACTCTACACACACACAGTTCAACAACCAAATGTTCCTTAATTAGACAACATACTTGAAATTTCCAATGAGACATCATTTACAGTTCCCTTTGGTCCAATGTCCAACCTCCCTCAAATTCTGCATTTCAATCAAACTTTCTACACACACACAAACACGCACAAACAAGAGTTGCGCTTCCTGGATTCACAAGAGTGGGCTTACAAGATACTCTCTGTATCTCTCATCTTTTCTCTCCGTACAGCCCCAGTCAGGATGAAACGTTCCTTTATCAGACGGAGACTCTTTTTCGAAAAGTACTCGTGATAGAAAATACAGGATTTCCATGTGATTGTACAAACACACAAAGTGTGTGTAACACGTACATTCTGATAGGATAAGTTAATACGATCAACATACTCTTCGGATGGGTGTAGTGTGTGTGTGTGTGGAAGTACACCCTGGATTTTAAATAATGAGTATCCACACACACACACACACCGTCAGTCAAACACACGCATCATGACGGTGCATCCTCTTACGAGCTTGTCGTCATTAGCCGCCGGTTACTGTCGCCGTGTGTATTTATCTTGATAGTGTATTCTCTCCACACACACGCATCTATCTTCCTAGTTTAGTATTGAGGATAGATTGTACGGAACTGTAAAGTGCAAAGAGACACGACAGAGTTGATGGCTGATTGCCCTTCCTCCTTCAACCTCCATCCACACTGTGTGTGTGTGCGTATGTGTGTGTGAGGAGTATCCATCATCATCCATCCGAGCCTCGTATCACTCTTCCTATTATTTAGCGTCAATGTAGCGTACATTATAAACTCAAATCTTTACTGCTGTCACGCTCCAGCATCGCCGCTTGTATCATAAGCATAAAGGAGGAGAACTACGTGCTTCACATCCTTACATTTATTTGGTGTATTTTGTAATGTGGTGCGGGATGGCTTTTAATTCTCATTAAAAGCCACCATCCTCCTCCTGACTTTTTTTGAAGGAAATAAAAAAACCATTCCTCCTATCACCAAACGTCATTCAATTTGAATTGACATTTAAATAACGATCACGACTGAAAACAAATGTAACGTCCAATTTTCCCTTCGACTACTATCGCTTCCTCATAAATCCAATTCAAACTAAATGTCATAAATAATTTAAACAATAGGATCGAACGGGGCTATTGTGGCAGCGGGGCTTTTGTGGCAATTGGTATTTTCAAGACAATGGGTTGAGTTTTTGAACCGAATTTTTGTCTAGATCTGTTCTCCGCACACTCCGTCACTATACACTAAAGTTTGAGTGCTTCACTAACTATTTTGTTAAAGCTATGGCTTGAATTAATGTAAAAAAAATG
>WJFB01002384.1:0-19761 GCA_009870185.1 Pygmarrhopalites habei
GCTGTCAGCTCTTTGAGCTGATGGCTCAGAGCTGTCGGCTCTCAAAGAGCTGAACTCTCAGCTCAGAGCTGCGAGTGAGGAAAAATTACACGCATAATTTTAAATGAGTTCAATTAAACACTTTTCGCAAATATTTTGCAGTAGGAACTTCAAAAATGAACAAAAATTTATAATTTGATACAATTCAACATTTAATTTTTGTGTTCTGCATTCATTTTTAAATATTTAGGGCAGATAATAATACTTAATTAAAGTAGTTAAGTATGAACAATTAAAGTTTTGAGTGTGTCAAACATGATGGAAAATGTATTCTTCATTTTGTTTCATCATTTTACACATCAAAATTAATTTTTGAATGCATTGCACACATACTTTGACTAAATTGGCTGTCAAAAATCTTAGTTTTCAACAACAACAATTAAATTGTGTACGAAATACATTAAAAAATAATGCCGGGTTTGTAAGTTGTCAAACTGGAGTTAACTAATGGATTTTCATTCATAATAATGCATATTTGACACACACACACAATGCTGACTGTCCATATTTGAAAACGTCAGTTAAGTATTATCATTTGTCCTAAAAATTTAAAAGAGGACTACAACGCATAAATTACATGTCAAATATATCGAATGATAAATATCTAGTGCATAAATGTCATGAAGAATGTTTAAGTGTTCGTTCTGGAACAATATTAGTACAATACAGTTTTTTTAAAAAACGCTTTTTCCTTATCAGCTCAGAGCTGAGAGCCGCAGTTCTAAGAGCTGGGAGCTGAGCTGAGAGCTGAAACGCCAGCTCTTTCCATCAGCTCCTTAGAAAGAGCTGAGCTGATGAGAAACCTTATTGGTATCAAATGATATACATCTCTCAGATCTATACTTCCCATATAATATAAAGCTTCCACTAAGATACACACCGACCTATAATCCTCCGACTTAAAGTGTACTATGGGCAAAAACTTATTTAAATTCTTCAAGTTCAAGATTAACCTACTGGATCCATCTGACTTAGGAACTGTAAAAATACTTGCAGTTTGCCGTCCGCACTTCTGCGCTGCTGTCCCAAATGCATCCAGACCTGTGGATTCACTCGAGAAGTTCCAAGAGTCTTGCAATTCTCCGGAACAAGATACCTCTGCTTCAGTGTCTCACCTTCCTTCTTCTTCATATCCTGACACACAACACGAGAGAAAGACTCTGCAATCTTGTCGTTTATGACCGGACCATATTTTGGCACTTGGTTGTTCGAATCAAACAATCCATTCATCACAACACACTCGTCCTCCTCTTCGTTGGGTAAAGCAGCTCCCTCGTCAGACCAGTCCGACATCAAATTGTCAAAGGGGGAGGGTAAATTTTCCTCCAGCTGCTCATCTTGTAGGTCAGACTCCAAATAACCATCATCATTAGACCCCAATCCGCTCTCATGAGATACTGTTCCTCGGAGATTCTTTAAAATCTCGGCAAAACTCTCAGACTGATCCTTAATAGCCGCAGTTAAGGAATTCAGACTCTCTTCTGTATTTTCAGCAAAATATATATACATTAGTATGTACCGTGAAAACATTTTCTACTTTAAAACTTTGAATCTTTGGGAAAAACTTTGATTTATACATATACATATGTATTATAATGGGCTTACGTTGAGTCCCAATAGAAGACGTGAGAGACGACAGTTTTGTCGATACGAGACCCATTCCTAATGAGGAAACATCTCCAACTCTCTTGCGGCTCCCTTATTCCTAGTCCGTGCCTTTTTCTGTGGAAAATCTTAGGACACTAAGAAATAACAAAATATTACTGTCTCTGATTTAATATTCTCTCATATCCCACGGTACTACGTACATACAGGGCACACAATAAAATGCCCAAGGTACTTCGTACATCAAGGGACTTGCTTAATTCCTCATAATTTCAATACTTATTATGTACAAACCAGTCCACGAATGACTTGAGTGACTAAGAAATCGAACACGCCTTGTCGTCCCGTCACTTTGATACTCTTCATTTTCTTCTCTAAAGTACCCACAAAAAAGAAAAAAGTATTAAAATGTTTCTTACCTAGTTGGAGAGGTTATGTCGGGGGACCCTTCTCGGCTTGCCATGCACAATTAATCGATGAAAAACTTGATTTTAATTTAAATTAACTGGAGCTTCAAAAATCTTCACACGCCTCGAATGGATGAAAAGAATACACTGAGGTATGAGTGAGAGGTGGCGCGCGCGAGTCACTTTTTTCTTTTCAAGGAGCTTTCAAGATTCATACACCTGGAGTGGATACCCGGGTACCACTACACGAAGTCAACTTTCACTCTTCCGAAGACCGAAAGGTTGACTTTACAACTTCTTTTTATTTAAAGCAAAAGTTTATATACTAGAGTTTAAGTTTTAAGAACAAAGTTTATCGAAGAGAACAGAGTTTAATGGAGGTAACGTTCATAAAAAGGAAATAGTTTTGATTGGCGGTCATGTTTTTGTGGGAGTCTGTGTACATATTGTACGTTTTTACAACCAGTACGTGTGGGCTGGAAGGAATGATGTGGATGATGATATAGTCTCGAGGAGGAAACTAATTTCGAATGTAGTCTGCATAATCACGTCACGCCACTAAAGTAATGTGAAATGTTGGTTTGTAACATAAACTTTGGGCATGCCATGTTCTCTCCCTGTGTGTCTTGTATGGTCAAATCTTTTTTTGGTGAGGGAAGTATATTTATTTTCATTTTGTAGAGGAAAATCTGGGGAAAAAGAGGGAGATGAAAAATGAGTAATGAAAATGAGGGGAGGAGAGGGAGAGAGAGAGGATCTCCCATTTAAATTATACATATCGCGTTTTGAGACGTAAAGTTCATTATCTTGTTTCTTTAATCAGTATCAACATGCTTGACTACGTACACTTTACACTTTGTCGACTTTTTCCTCTCCTTTTAATTTTAGCCCAAAAAGTTGGCGGCTACCAGGGAGAGACAGGGAACGGGAGAGAGGGGGGAGAGTGCGTGTGTGTGAGTTAAAGTTTTCATTTGTAGAAACTAGCAAGTGAAAGTAGAATGGAAAAAAGCTTTTTTAATTAATGAAGAAAAAAGGAGGTGGATAGAGTTTTTTGTGGCTGCCTGGTGAGAGGAGAGAGAGAGAGAAAGGAGGGGAAAATTCATTTGACGGGACTTTTTAACTTGTGATATTACAGCACTCTAATTCTTACGCCTCTTTCACACAGAGAGAAAGTAAGACTTGTATCCATACAGTGAGTATCATATGCACATTTTTCCCTTGTCACATTGAGCGAATTTGTTGAGCCAAATTTTTTTACACTCCTCCTCCATCCGTTCCCTGTACAATGTGTGTTTAGTGTGTACATTTTATGAATATTTATTTTGATGAGGTGTCACATCTGATTTAATCTTCATTTATCATCCCCTTCCCCGATCCAGTGTTGCGGTGTCATGGTTGTTTCTACTTTGGGAGATCAAGTGTGGAGAGAGAGAGAGAGATAATTTTGTGGAACATGACATGGGCTATGACTTCCTCCCTGTCATCCCTTCTCTCCAGTAGTATTAATATCCTGGGGTTTTCAGGAGGAAGAAGAAATATGCGGTGAAATTTGGAAGACAGAAGGGTCCGATATTTCGGATGTATACAACATAATTGTTAATTTTTGATATTACTACCCTCTTTTCTTAATGGTGAGACATTTTGCTACAAAATATTCACATTTGGGTTGTTAAGGAGAAAGTTGAGAGAAAGTTTTTTTCGAAATAGTTTGGACTCGAGTTTGGCAGTCAAGAGAGAGAGAGAGAGAGAATTTAGTATTGATTGTAGGTGAGGTGGGTGGGCGGTTTGGGAAAAGCTAAGGAGATTGATAAATGGATACATGGCTGGCAATCATGATGGGGAAAGAGGATGAAAATATGTTTACTGGAACTCTCGTTTCCCTCTCTATCTCTCTATCTGTGTGTGCCTGTCTAGAGAGTCCAGAGTTTGAAAAGAAGCTTGCATATTTACTTGTAAAGTTGTTTGTGAGGGTACACCCCATAGGACTCTCTCTCTCTCTATCTTTACAAATACATGTTAGGTGCATATATGGAGAGGGAGATGTAAGATGAAGAAGGAGAAATGAGAGAGGAGAAAAGCTTTGCTTTTTCTGTCCTTCTCTCTTTTCCGTTCCTAGGATACGTCAAGTTGGAGTCATGTGCGCTCTTATAGTTTCCTCTCTCTCTCTACTTGGTATGTACCTCCACACAGTCGTGTGTGTAGGGAGGAAAGTTGGATTGTTATGTAATATGAAATAGGGTGTGTGTGTGTACGTATAATAATAATGTATGAGATAAGCATTGTCTAGAGTCCCCCATCCGATACTCTCTACTTTGTGTATCCCTGACAAGAGGGAAGGAGAGACAAGTCTGTGGAAATCCGCATGCTTTTCTGTAGAGAGAGAGAGAGAGAGAGAGAAAGGAAGAGAGACTGTCTGGATTTCCCATTTCTCCATGAAAGATAATCGGATTGAGTATTGCTCTTTGCTATGGACTCTACTCTCTACCAAAAAAAAGTTCATATTTACAATGCTAGATCTATTTTCCTATATTTTTGAATTCTCTTACCATTTTGAGAGACACACACGCACTCACACGCAGAGTGGGGGTGAGTGGAGAGAGAGAACTTTGTATGCACAGCTAAGTGGCACAAGCACTAGGAAGACTAGGCTCTTCTTTCCCCATTTCCATATATTAGACACACACATGGGAAGAGAGAGAGAGAGAGAGTATTGCCGCCATCGGAAGGAAAACATGGGGAAAAGTTTATCGCAAGGCCATTTTCCGTGTATCACAACAATTGTGTGTGTGTGTTGCATGGTGACTCGGTTGAAGAGCCCCATCCATACATGGAACGTAAGGTGGGAGGAGGAGGAGGGTAACTTTTCAAAAAGAAAGGAGGAGAGAAGTGTCCATAAACTATGGATACTTGTCCCGAACTATCCCTCCTCTCATGTTGATAAAGAATATGTGTGTGTGTGTGTGCCTCACTCATGTCTATTTCTGTTGCCTCACAGACAATGTCTATTCCCTCTCAACTATTGACATGGAATCCTTCCGTCTCTTTTTTTGAAGGAGAGATACTTGAGTTGCTAAGCCCAGAGATACATTTCCTTGAGCAGCTCAAGTCTCTCAACTCCCTTCAATTCCGAACAGTTCTTGAGTTTCTCAGTGGGAGGAGGAAGAAGACGAGGACACGCAGTCAGATGAAAGAAAATGTTTGTCATTTTCATTACATAGAAGAAATCTTTCTCTTGGAAATGAAATATGACCAATGGTTTAACATCCTCAATTTTCGTGTGTGTGTGTGTTTGTCAAAGATAGAAGTACCATTTGTTTCTCATCCTCTTTTGACTCTCCAAGAAGATTATGTCATTACGCAATTATTTTTCTCAAGTTGGAAGACTTTCTATTTCTTCATCCTCTTCCTATGGAATCGGATAGAGCATTAGCGAAAGTCTTTATCCCTATTGGATACAGATTGAAGGACAGTCTTAATTACTGGTGAGGTGAAGAAACAAAACGACGGACAAAAAGAGGTGATTCCGTGTGGAAGTCCATTTTAAAAATTGGACATGTTGTCAATAAGTTTTTGATACAGTTTATGCTGACGACTCGTCAGTGACGAGTGATGGAGTGGAGGGAATGAGGTGAAGCTTGTGGTGATGTTTTTTGTGTAGGAAGGGGAATTGTGCGTGTGTGTGTGTCTCGGGGGAGAAGGAGGAGGAGTTGTTATTATATTTATACGCTCTACTCTCTGGAGACTGACACGTTGACTCTTTTAACTGGTCTATTATTCATTAGATAGGGCTGTTCGTAACGGGACGTTTGACAAGGGAAATTAGAGACCTATCTTGTATTGTGACTACCTGTAGGGGCGCAAAGACAACTACTCACTCTGTTTTTCGATGACGCCCTCTCAACTATGGACAAAGTGGAGGAGGAACCCTTATGAAAAATTTTGTGCTGTACTGTCGCTTTTTGTACACACACGTTTCATTGACTTTTGACATTTAATGCATGAGAAACGGAATATATGCAAAATGCAATTTTTGCTCTAAAACTGAACATTTTCCTAGTAAGGGGGAAACCTGGCATTCAAAAGAGAAAGTTTGAAAATACTTGTGTGAAAAACTAGTATTTTCCAAAGAAATTTATGTATGGCTTGTACTATCCGAGATATTAACACTGTTGAAGAATTCTATCCGAAAATGTTGAATTTACGAGACAAACCCGAAAAGAATAGAATTTGTGAGTGAGTAATATTTTGATGGAGCTCATACTGTGGAGGGGAATAACAATGAAAGTTTGTGTGTGACATTATTGAAAGAAATCTGACTTGACTTTGCTTTCAAAATAATGAAAAGGAGTCTTATTAATTAAGATACAATTGGAGAGGATGAGGATTGGCAAGATAGACAACTGAGCTCTTTTTTTTCTTTTTTTCTTCCCCTATTCCTCTTTCTCTCCCTCTTTCTTTAGTATGAGTGTCTGTTGAACCAGACACAGACTTGTCTATTGTCTATTCTGAAGCGATAGTTTGTAGACGGCTATCTCATTTCGAAAGCGATTTCCTGGTATACAAGGGAGAGAAGAGGGTTAGAGGACTGTGAAGGGAGAAAGTAGGAATAAAGTGAAGTGAAAGAAGGTTTTTGGTTGTGAGGGAGTGAATGCATGTATGCATCTTTTCGGATTGGATAAGATGGATGAATCGAGAGAACCAGAAGGGAGGAAGAGAGAAACATTTGAGTTAGGAAAATTGATCAGAGGAAAAATACTCTCTCTTTTCTCGCTACTCAAGTAAGACAGAAGAAATATCGAGAGAGTGATAAGAGAGAGTGAGGGAGTACATACAAAAATGAAGGAGGGATGGAGAGGGAATGCATTTGGTTAATCTGCCTTTTGGACATGATATTACATATACATTACACATACACCTTGTATTACGAGACTTAACTACATGATTTACTTTAATGCAAGAAAAACTTATTCCATTAGTTTACTTTCACTCTTAGACTTATTGTGTAAGTCCTCGCCGCCTTCCCCTCCCCCTCCAATCTCCTATGGTCCATTGCTATTTGTTTTTAGGCAAGAGAGAAAATGAACGCCTGGAGTCTGTGTGTGTGTGTGTGTGTGTGTGTGGAGCTATGTATTTGTGTACATCTGGGTGTAAGCTATGGATATGGCTAGATTTTATGTTCTCTTCCAAGTCGAGCTGACTTCATTCTGGAAGACTCCGAGTCCTCCATCCACCCATGGCATTACAGAGAGATGGGGGAGAGAGTACAGAGTGTGTGTGTGGTATAGAGGAGTGATAGTCATGTTATGTCTTGTGTCTTGAAAAGATCCGCACATTCATGTCCATGTGAGTTATGCTCAATGTAAAACTCTCTAACATAATATCCTCTCTCTTTTTCCCCTACACAGTCCATACTCCTCGATCCTCATATTATATACTGCTTACTCCAGTTCGGCAGATGAGCCAACTTTTCCCCATCCCTCTCTCTTCCAAAGTTGATAAAGAGTAGACGGCCCAAAGCCATACCATATACATGTCCCATATAATGTGAGGAACTATAAAGTGTGTAATGTATCCACACAGTCGAGGAATGAGAGACAGACCCAGTCTACATCATACAGAGAGAGAGAGAATGCTGTTGAGAATAATATTTTCTCATGAAGAAGTTGCCAGTTGAGTTGAGTTGGGTTGGCATCACACCACAGAAGTGTGTTCAGTTTATACAACCATGGAGAGAGGGAGGGAGAAGAAGAGAAAGAAGATCACTCACTAATCCAAGAGATGCCAATTACACATGCAAATGAGGGAAGAAGTTGGAGAAAGTAAAAGAGTGAAAGCCTTGTTTATTTCCCGTGTGGCAAAAGGTGTTTCTTTCCCCTCCTCTTTTCTCACCCAAAATACAATGGAATGCCAGTGTAAATATTATCATCTTTAATTCGTGTTTGTGAGGCCCACCCTCACTTCTTTCCTCACTTGAATTGATTAGATTGTGATTTCACACTCTTTTTTGCTTTTTCATGAGAAACTTAACGTGTGTCCGTCTTTCTGTCAATCATCAGTTTTCGTATGAATTAATGCTATTTATTGAATTGTGTACGACCTTTCAGTATTTGAGAAATATTCGGGGTTGAGCTAATATTGAATTTGAAAATCGTTTGGTAATGTGTCAAATCATAGAGAGCCCACTTTGGCTGTGCCTGTGTACTGTGTGTGACACACACACAATAGGTTAGTCTGGTAACCCCATAACGTCATTTATCATTTCATGGAGGCACATTGAAAGATTTAGAGAGAGAGAGAGAGTTGCTCTACATTATTGTGATGATGATCGGATTAACAGATCAGAGATCAACTCTGTCTATCTGTTTGTATAGATGTGAAACTGTGTGTCAGGAATAGAGTAGAGTAGAGTGTGTCCAGCTGATGGAGGTGAATTGAATTGAAAACTAAAGGTCAGTGTCCAGGAGGCACGGTTCTCAGATCAGTACAGTTTAGCTGCTCTACAGCTGGAAAATTGGGGAAAATGAGATGAGGCTTTCCCAATGTGTGTGTGTGTGTGTGGAGGGTGGAGGGTGGAGTGAGAGACTAATATTTTCAATTTTCATTATCATATTTTCGTAACTCTACACTACACACACAAAATTCGCACATGAGACCAAACAAAGCGTGGAGATGAGGGGGGCAGCTGATTCAGTTTGAAAAGACAGTTGTAAAAGGGAGATGGGATGATGATGCGGGATGGAATTAATTAATTTGTATACCTACACACAAACACACACGCACCCACACTCACAATTCAGAGAGTACACAATCCTGCCACAACATTACATTTTACTCTTGTGCATTTCATTCAAGGCATACCAAATGACAATGGACATATCCAAGTTCAATACATTAAAGTATATCCCCTACAGACATGCAGACTCATCTTCAAAGTAGTGTGTGTGTGTGGGTTTCACGGTGTGGCTATTGGACTAATCGGGTGGATTCTGAAGAGTACAGACTATAGAGTAGTAGTAGCATGCAACACTATATAATTATAATCAATTATGCCAAGAGAGTAGGGAGGCTGATGGTTACATGACAGCTGAGCAGAGACTGACGTTCATATTCTATAAAGAGAGAAGGGTAGAATGGAGATGCACACACCCCTTGCCTCTTCAGAGTAGAGTCATGGAGACACCTATATGATAATAGTGTTGAAATAATGTGTGTACACTTGGGAGTTAATGCTCACAACCGAATCTCCTCCTCCTCTTCTTGGTTTTCTCATCTTCTCCCTGGCAGTCTGTGTAATGCTTGTCATTACGAGTCTTGGCGATCCCCTCTTCTGCTCTGGGGAACAACCCGCCTTGTATTATTTTCTTCCCTCTAATATTATAATCGAGGAAATTTGCTCGTAGTTCTTTACTATGTGTGCTCTGTGTGTGTGTGTAGTTTGCTAATCTGCCTTATATACCTTTGTGACTGCCATGGAATCTTGTTGTGTGTGGAGGGAAGGAGGGAAGCTGCCTCTTCAGCTCATGTTGTTTGCCCATAGCCATAATAAGACTATAATAAAGGATCATGATTTTGTTGAGATGAAAAGATAATGATGGTAGCTTAGTATTCCGCATTTGACGCATGGTCCACCGAATTTGAATCAATTTCCATTGCGTTTCATTTGGATTGAGGGGTCTTATCCTCTCACACACTCCACTGCACATGCTAATATACAAACACTTTTGTTTATCTATATACTACCTCCACTTGTACACACACGGAGAAAGAGTCAAGTGTAATTCACTGTATATAAATACTTGGGCTTTCCCAAGTAACCCACTCATCTTTCTCTTTCTTTTTCCCCTTTAAATACGAGAGAGAGAGAGAGAGAGAGAGTTTGTGCTTAGGATAAATACGTACGTTGTTTTTTTATTGTGTCGAAGAATTTTTGGAAGAGTGGGAATTCAGCAAGGGGAAAAAAGTGGCTTTCTCTCCATTATACACAAATTGTATTAATATGTTTCAATTTAATACTTTCAAAAGGAAAAAACACTTTCTTCACCTTTCTCCTTTGTATCTTCATACTGTTTATGAAAGGGGAGAAAAGGAGGCTTTCAGCCTCTCATTAACGTGTTCTCAAGCGTTCCTCTTTACATTTAAAAGAACAAAAGCCGACATTGTTTGTTTGGGTGTGTGTAGAGGCGAAGGGAAGAGATTCTCTGGGGAGATTTTCACTTCCTTTTTGAGTTAAGCATGAATTCATGCTTTCAGAAAATATCCTGGAGTAAGTATTATGTGCGGCGTAGGAATCAGGATGTTTTTTTCAATTCTTTTTGAATTAATTTCATTTAGACTCGTTCCCCTCCGCGTGACTTGACTTTACTCTGAATAACGTTCGAATCGTCCTCCGTTCATTTTTTCTTAAAATCATGTTGAATAGATTTTTATCAAATTTTATTGTGGTAAGAATTTTCTCGTGGGCCCTCATAAAATGTTCAGTCTGTATTTGGACAAAATATGGTTTGTTAGAAATTAAATTTTGATTGTGTACAAATGAGGGCGCATTGAATTACGGGTTTTACAAATTGGGCAGATAAATTGGTCGTAAAAATTTTTTAGTTGGGGAGGACGTGTTGACATGGAGGCCTTGCATCCTCTGCGTGTGAAGCTCCATATTTTCCGCAAATTAAAATGATGGATGGGGTGTGAATTGAGATAGAATGGTGGAGAGTCGTGGGAATAGTCTTATTTACGAGAGGAAGAGTATCCATAGTCAATAATAGGATAAGTTGAAGTAAAATGGTTTTGAGTTAAAGGATTTTGTTGAGAGAGAGATAGAAAGAGAGAAGGAAAGAGGGAAGCAAGTTTAATTGGTTCAGGGAGAGAAGAGGCGGACGGAGAGGAAGGAAACTTGGTTGGATATTAAGAGTTTTATAGTTTTAATTAATTCTCTCATTTATCACAAGTTTGACAGTTTTATGGAAGGGCATCAAAAGAAAATATTTCTCCGACCTTCCCTCTTCCACCATTCCACCCACTCCCAACTCACACTCTCACTGAGGCGGGGTCGGAGGTTGTAACGAGAGAGTCATGGCCATTTCGTTGGAGAAAGTGGAAAGTCACTACTACTACTTTCACTGGATGGAAATCTTGTGCTGGTTGAAAGAAATTAGCTCAAGGTTTTCCCGGTACATCCACCTTCAAGTTGAGGGGAAGAGGACGATTCAATTGAGACAAACAAATGATTTGTTCGTTTTTCGAAGGGGACGGGAAAGGAGGGGGTGTAAGACTGGAGGAGGAGGATGGGATGGAAGAGGAGGAGGGGATGTAAACAAATGTCAGGTACATATGGTGGAGGATGAAACTAACTGTAGAATCCCTAGGTGAAGAGAAAGGGAAACTTTTTGGTGGCTAATAAGATGACTGGAGGCTTTTATTGGCGTTAACTGAACAAATTTATGGTACGTCTCAAGTCCCAGGGCGAACATATGATTTTTATCCTGTGTTGTGACTACATACTCCACATACACACATCACATATATGTATACCTACTATAGTCACTAGTGTCTGTGTTTCGGATGGAGGAGGAGAATTGGGAGGTAGACTGCCTGCAATGCATTGCATGTACACAAGGAGGAGAACTAGGCTCTTATAATTTTACACAAGTTGAAGCCTTCACAACTATACACACACATGGCCTCCCTTAGGCTTCCAAGCGTTGACTGTGTGTGTATCCTATTTACACTGTGTGTGTGTGTATAGCCTGTCTCTGCTTGTAACCAAGTCGAACCAATTAAACTGCACTGATCGAAATAAATAACTCCCCACTGTACTCTCCTATTGTACATGTATGTTGTGTGTGTGGAGGGGAAAGAGAGAGGGCAAGTTAGCTTCAACTATCCCTATATACATTAGAGGGTAGTATAAAGTGAGAGAGAAGAGGAGTGTGTGCGTGTAGTGTGTGTGCATGAGGATCTTGGATGACAAGTGTCATATATATAATGTGGCCATGTTTTCTCTTGCCTCATCTCTTTTCTGCCACACAAAGTCCCTCTACTGCAGTATCTCTCTCTCTGTTCTGTGTGTGCGTGTGTGTTTCTGTGTTATGACCCTACCTACATTTTATAGTCTAGTAGCTACCAGTGACAGGGACAAGCGTGTCTTTGTATGTTTTCTGCAAAAGATACTCTCAACATTTCTGACTTGATCCAAGTCAAACTTTACTAGGGTTCCATGGAAGGCTGGGACTTCCAACTCTTGACTCTAAGCAAAGCGGCACGTGAATTTTGAGGCTATTTAGTCAAGACACACAAACATAGAGAGAGAGTGTGTGTGTACAGTGCAAGGGAATTCATTCAGTGGACATGAAGGCTCAACTTTCCCTCCAGATTATAGTACAGTAAGGGATGGGTGGATATTGAGGAGTTTTACCAAGAGAGACTTATTTAGAACTCGGGTTGGCATCCACCACTTTCCAATGCAGACATTTCCCTCCATATATGGATATTTTGTATCTTTTCTTGTGTGTGTGTGTATCTCATGGAACTTTGCCTCTCTCCACGTTTTCTTATGAGAACTGTGTGGGTGAAACGCTTTTTCTTGGCAGACTTCATGAAGAGGAGAGAAAGGGAGAGTCGTAATTAAACATTCCATTAGAATTGCTTGTATTCAAAGGAGGGAATTTGTTTCAAACTGGTGAGTTCTTTGGCTGTACTTGCCTCCGTCCTCTCTCATACACGCACACATACACGTTCTTCTTTCTCGCCTCAACTATCACTCTGTCTCTGAGGATATCCATTTGTATGTTAGGCTGTAAAAAGGCAGGACTTTATAATACGAGGAGAAAGTGTGTGTGTGTGTGTGTAGATTGTCAAGAGGAGTTGAACAAGAAAATGTAGGGAGGGGGGGGGGATATGTGGGGCAAGTTGTAGTAAAGAATAGTGTGTGAATAATTATTGATTTTTCTTTGGGTAACTTTTAAGTATAGTTTCTTGACTACTATCGTTGATTTTATAGTCCGTCCGTCACACACACAAACACTGCCCTACAGACTTTACTGGGGGTTTTAAAGAATCATTTCATCATCACATCTTTCTCTCTCTTTGTGTGTGGAGTCTCGGGGACTTTGAGGGATATTTGCTCCACTTGATTACCCATTTTAGAATTACTTGGTGAAATCTCTCCCTCTCCCGCTTTCCTTCCAAAATTGTATGATCGTGAAGACAGTCTGGGAACGACAGGACTAGTTGAGCCTTGGGATATTCATATTGAAGGCATTCATGTACAATATTCTCACTATATAGTCGAAAATAAGGATTTTTAGAAGGAGTTCTCCTCTCCTAGTCATCTGAGATGTGAGGAGTACATTTGTAATTGATTTAACGATGGATGATCATTTTCGATTTACGATTGCTTCCCCCTCCTCCCTACGTATTCTCCTCAGAGATATCCATATAACTGTGCACACTACAATTCTCGTAATTTGCAAAGTTTGATGAGTTCCATCGTCCCCCCCTTTCACACACACGCCAAGATTTGTAATCATGTTAGAGGCTACGATGGTGCTGGTCTGGTACCCGGGTTCGGAGTCAATAGAGCCCCAGGGTTTTCCAACAGTTCATTTTATTTAAAGGAGAATGAATGAGAGGGGAAGGGAGGGGGGTACCTAATAAACTGAGTTTGATATGGCATGCAAAAGATACCGTACATATAAAAACTGTGTACCTTTGAATAAAATGGAAAATTCCATCTGCAAATACATATTTTTGATTCATTTTGAAATGAAATTGTACATTCCATTTTATGAAAATCCAGGGCATTACTCCAGTATGTACGGTAATGTCAGATTCAAATCTGTGTAGGTGTGTGTGTGTCTCTTTCTCCACTCAGACGCTGATGAATTTTTTTGTGTGTTGGAAATTCCAGGGATTTGTACACAAAAAACTTCTTGTTGTTGTTGCTCCTGTTTCCCTCCCTCCTGCTCCATTGTAACAGTTTTCATTAGTGTCTGACTCTCATGCAAAGTTGTTGACACTTGTCTCGGCCAAAAGGAAGGATTGCATGGCCACACACACACACACAAATCCAGGGCGAGTGGGAACAAATCATAGAGTCAGTCGTCCTTGTCGACTATGCATATAAAAGTAATATGAAATGATAGAGGAGGGGTGGTGTGGAGAGATGGGATGAGAGAGCATTCGAGTAGAAAAGAGAGCCAATTAGCCCTATTTCCTTGGAAGTGGAGAGAGACACACACACACACACACACACACACACTGAGCGTGACTATAATTTTGTCCAAGTTTTACCCGAGTTTTCTTCTAGTGTATGTGTGTGAGTGTAAAGTTTGGTGAATATAATACACACACACTGTGTAGACATACCTCTAATATGAAGAGGAAGGTAGGAAGGTTGTGGGTGTACAATGGAGTTTTGTATCTCTTTCTCTCTCTCTCTCTCTCTCTCTCTCTGGAAAATAGTGAATCTGTCAGAGACAGCAGTGGCAAGGGCAGCTTCGTCGAAACAGATTTTAGGAGAAACATTTACAGAATTATAAGCTTATACATCATAGGAAGTTCCCCCTCTCTTTCCTTTTCTCTCTCTCTCTCCATGTGTCATTACTACATCTTTCTCTGGCTGTACCATCCCTTAGCTTTGAGAGTGAGTGTAGGGGAGAGAGACTTGGATGGATCTCATCAAATTTTGTTTGCAAATCCTTTTTGCCGAGTCGCTAATTTCAACTCTTAGATCTGAGTATGGGAGAAAGGGGGAGAGGAGAGTCCCTTGTATGGGGACTTCGTAGTTTTATTTCCTCCATGTGTAATAGGTGTGTGCCTGTATGTGTCTGGTCTATCATCACTGTGCGTGTGTCCCCTCTCTTGTCATCTCATAACTCCCTAGTCAGTCAGTCAGAGTAGCTAGAGGGCTACAAGTAGAAAACACTACGAGTTGTAGAGGAGGGAAGGAAGATAGAAAGAGAGGAGAGAAACTCTCGTCCTTCCATTATTATTCAAATATATAAAGTTGGGGAGAATTACTGCTTCAAAATTCTTAATTGGTCTATACCTTGAATTGAGCCTAAGCTAACATACTAATTGCTTAATTGAAAGTATAATTTATTCATTGAGTACTGTTCCTTCCTATCTTCCTATATATTACTCCACATGCACAACTGGTATTCATTCGTTTGTGTGTGTGTGAGAGAGAAAGAGAGAGAGAGAAAACTTGGGCTTTTCCTCAATTTTTCCAAACAACCCCTGAGCTTCTTGGAGAAGAAGTAAAAGCGGATTTTCACCACACATACACACACAAAGAAAGATTAATGGATTGGAAATAGAGGACGTGTAATTATGGGGTAACTTTTTTTTTACCAAAGTGGTTGACATATAAAATAATTATGACGAAGGGTGGAGAGAAATTATGGTTTTCTCCCAACAACTTGATTGACAAGAGAAAGAGAAGTGTGGAATGAACAAAGTGATAATTTTTATTTTCGAGTGGAGAAAGAATGGCGTGGCATTTGGAGAAAGAAGATAAAAGTGAGAGGACAGGTTAACTGCCCCCCTGTTCGACCTTGCTCTCCTAAATGTTCTTGTCAGAGAATTAATTATTTAAGGTCAGGGTTTTTAACGGGCCAGCAATTAATGGCGTACTCTGCAAGATTGACACACACACGTTTATACAAGTTACTGAGTCAACATACATATAGTCTGAGATTATAAAAAAAAGTTTTAAAAACAATAATATGTACTTATATTGCACCATGTGTAGTTTTTGTATAGCCCAATTGTGAAGACTTTTCTGTGTGTGTGTCTCAACTTTGTTGTTACCCAAATTAGGAATTAAAGGCAGAAGTAGTAAAGTTTAGTTTATACTCTCTAACATATAATGTCAGTATATATTTTTTTACTTCTTTTCTTTTCCATGCTGCACTGGCACGAAAACACAATTTAGTCAACAAGTGCAAGTGGTGAAGCTCAAAGTCACGCTCCTCAGCCATTTATTTTACTCTCATTCTTTTTTCATGAAACTCGTAGTTTTTTTTTAAAAACAAGAAGAAAAAGAGAGAAAAAAATCATGTTGTTTCTTCTTTCTCCCTAATTGCTGTACTACAAACACACACACACACACATACACAAGTGTATGTGTACTTTCACATATAAATACACTTGGGGGTTACAGAGTGCCCATAGTAGACGTCCGTAAATTTAATTAGTGAGACAGGTATCAAGACTTGTGTATGTGTGGGATGAAGAGAGAGAGAGAAATTGGAATCCGTTCTTTCAAAATGTGTGTACTGTGTGCCTTACAACAGAGTAACAATGGACGTGCATGTATTTCCTATGATTACTAGAGTAGAAGGAATACTTTCGTTCCTTTTTGATACAGACTAAATTGAAATTGGTCAATTAAAACAATTAAACAAGCTCCTTTATCCCCTTTCACTCTTTCCCTCCCCCATGAAAAAAAATGAGATGACTCATAAAGTGCAAAAAGTTGTCCACACACAATTTTGCACGCCACCCTCACCTTGGCATCTTATACTTTGAGGATTGTATGTACAAGTCTTGTGAGGGAATGATGGATATAAAAAATTATCATGATGCTCTAGTATGATGTGTGTGTCAGGGTGAAATACAATATGATGGGGTTTGTGTGTGTGTTTGTGTTTGTGGATGTGGTGTGTGCGGTACCTCAATTAGATTTTGGGAGTGCCTATAGGCAAGCACTCTTCGATCGTATCTTACAACATGGAAAACATGGATGTTGAATATGTCATACGTCGTCATAACCCACAAGTTCCTCTCCTTCACTCTCTCTCTCTCTCTCCCTCTCCCTACCCAAACACACACTACAATAAATAGTCATACATGGAAGACGGTCTCTGTTCCAAACTTGAGTCATGCTTAAATGTCATACGCGTAATCTGACCAACATGATGGATGACAATCCTGTCGGATTCCAACAATATTTCATGTACCTGCTTACATTCATTCCTATACATCCATGTACTATGTACACGTGTGTGTGTGTCCCAAGGTTTTGACTATGAATCTACCACACACCGCACGACATGACTGTAAAAGATTTTTACTTTCCTCCTCTGTCATCTCAATCCTCAGGTTTTGGGTTCAAGGAAAAAAAACAAAAAGTTGAGCATTTTTCCTTCTCCTTCTTAAACTAGGATTGATTAAAGAATAGATGTTAGCTTGGGGATCAAGGGTTTTTTGAAAAATATGTCAAAATACCCGTACTTTTTCAAATCTTTGTAATTTAGGAAAAAATTGAATACATGTTTTATTTTCTTGTTGTTGTAAAGGACTTCGTGAAGGATACAAAAATATTTGGATAAATTCCCCTGACCCCATATACAAGACATGTGTAATAAATGTGACATAAGAGGAGGCGGAGAAGAAGGACATTTTCAAAAGTAATTTTAAACCCATCTCCTTCTTCCTCCCTCCCCTCCCCTCCCTATTCCATTCCCAATCGATTCTGTTTATGAAGAATAAACAAGGCTCAGGGAAAAAGTAGTTGAGGCTCTGTGGTTAAAGAGCACAGAGTTCAAATAAACATTTGTCAACGGCCTCCCCCAACATTACACTCTATGACCACATTAAGGGCGGAAGAGAGAGAGAGAGAGGAAGAGAGTGAGGCATGAATTTGGCAGGTTTAGGAAGCCAATCAATTTATTTTTTTAGTATTTTTCTACAGAGCTCTAACTATTTTTATGTGTACGGAATCCCATGTACAATAATACACCACATAGAGTGTGTATGTGTGTGTGTTTTGTGAGTGAGTGAGTATAAGAAGACATACAGTACAGAGGGGGGAGGGGTGTGTGTGTATTGGAGGATATCGGGGAATAAGATTGAATCTCAAAGGAGTCGGGAAAGTCGTCCAAGAAACGGCCAAGGTTTTTTTCCCTCTTCTCCTTTTACATGTGTGTGTGTTTGTGGGAGGGAGGGGTGTGTGTAGACTATAGAGAAAAACAGCTCAGGTGCTCGAGAGGAAAAAAATTGAAGCTGCAAGTCGTTGGATTTTTTTTCTCCCCCTTTTTTTTCTTCCCTCCCTTCCATACACATATGGTCACACACACACATTCTTTGGTTCATGTGATGTGTGTCTTATTGTTGTTGTTCTGTATTCTGCATTGAACAATAAGCTTTTGTGTGCTTGGCTAGCGCGACTAGCACCCAATATGGAGAGAGGAGGGACAAAAAGAGAGAGGGAGAGAGAGAGAGAAGAAAAAACAGAAGCTGGAAATAATGCACGTTTATGTGCCAAGCCTTTTCCTTCTCCTGTCTGCTCTGTCCATGACATTTTCCCCAGATACGGGCTATACACTCTGGATGTATAATACATGCATGTGTATTTCTGTGTGCTTTCCCTTGGGAGAGGCCGAACGCAGCCATTGCCATCCTAGAGACCGGAATCAGCTGAGGAGACTACAAGCCAATTTAAAGCCCCAAAAGGAAAAAAAGCGCCACTAAAAAGATTGAAATATTGATCAGCCATCCCTCAAGTGAAGATAAAGAGAGAGTGAGAGAGGCGGCCGCGGGAGTGTTTGGCCATCAAATTTTCCAATACTTATACTTGCATACATCATTTTGAGGAGGGGGGGCTGTAAACTGGTTTTAAAAACAGTACCCCTCCTCCCTCGTATGAATATCTGCATACTAATCTCCGAATGTCCCATCTCTCTTTGTGTGTGTGAGGGAAAAAACGGAGGTAAAACCTCAATATCTCTTCTGTACTGTCCTGTATGTAGATATAGTAGTAAAAAAAGAGGACGCTTTCTCTCTCTCTCTCTGTCTCTGTCGACAGAGTTAAAGCTTGTGGTTGTATTTCCCTGAGGTCTGTGCAATTCCTTCCTTCCTACGAAAATTTCCATATCCGGTACAGGGGAGACGGGAGTCTCATTTTTTACCACCACACCATCACCATATCCATATCTACAGTATGCACACATTCACATCGTGAGTGCATGCTATGTGTATGTGTATTTTGTGCTTGCATTTTGTGGAGATAGAAAAGATATTTTATAACTGGCTCATCCTATCCTGAATTGCAACTCAGCCATCACTCCGAGAGGGAGAGAGAAACAAAAAGCAATGAATATCTTTGTTGAAAAGTTTCAATGTGCATTGTAAAATTTTGAAATGGAGAATCGTTTAACTCATTCCACAACTCTCGTGTATCATGTGTGTGTGTGTTGCTCATTTCTCTCATGGGCTCTCCACTACATTCTACTTTCTCTTCATTGTACACCAACGGCGGTATGGTGAGAGGGTCAAGTAGAGTGTGTTCTGTACGTCTCTACACAGTTGTATGAGCTTACAGAACCAACAGCCACTCTTGTGTATTAATATTGTCTATTTGTAATTGATATGGCGGGTGTTTGAAAAGAATGACGGGGAGTTCCCCACGCAACGGAGACAACTACAGACTTGAAAAACTCATGTAAAATAAACCAATAAATTTTCTCCATTATATAATTTACGTCCCCTTGTCCTTACATTCCCCCTTTCTTTTATATGTTGTACCTATACAGTGTATATATAGGTAGAATGAATGCACATGTATATTTGTGAGGATTTTGGGAAGCAAGAGAAAGTCATCTCCTTGGTTTCCCTCAGTTTTGATTTGATTTTGTCCATTTTAAGCCCTCCCCCCTTACTCCTTTCTCCTTTATATTCCACGAACACAATGTGTGTGTGTGTGTGTGTG
>WJFB01002385.1:0-19760 GCA_009870185.1 Pygmarrhopalites habei
CAAAAAGAATAAAAAGTCTCGGCCCAGACCCACCCAGACCCGGGCCTGGGTCGGGTCTGGGTCGGGTCGGGCCTATGGGTCGGGTCTGGTGGGTCAAGATCCCCGTCTCTAGTGTGTACGTAATACCTACTTTAGTCTTTTACATAAGGAGGATTCTCTCGTAATGAGAGTCTCTCTCTTTCTCTGCAAAGTCCACACACACACACACAAGAATATAAGACTAAAGAGGGAAGGATTGCACAGTTGATAGCCTGTACTACACTATCTTTTACAGCCTGTACGAGTCTCCAGGAAAAAGCTACAAATAATCATTTGCAAATTGCTATTGTTCTTAATCAACTTTTATGTGGTTTCCTCTTCCCTATTACATAAGGTACTTGTTATACCACACGAAGGCAACTTTTACTGGCACAATGATTAAAGTGTGGGTGGTTGTAATTGTGGCCAATTCCAACAAACACACACACACTTCTGTTCCTCATTTCCGGTCTGACGCCCTTGTAAACTATCATTTTATCCTTTTAATCGTTTTAGGCTGGGGCATTAAAGTTGTGTTTTAAACCAATTATTTTAGAAGAGGAGGGGAAAGGGAGAAAGATTTCGGTTACCTTTTGATGGGTACTGATGAAGATGGTCCGCACAATGATTTTGGAGGAACATTGTATGGTCCGGTTCGGGGGGACAAGTGAAAGTGGGTAGAGGCGGGGGTGGATCATCAGAAAAGTCAATGGAAGTCAAACTGTGATGATGAGGCCACTGAATTTCACTCACACTTCGACATATATTGAAGTTGGAAGCATAGTTACTTGAGGACTCCGAGTATCCTCCTGTCAGTTCTAGCTCAAAAGCTAATTCTGTCTCCTCCTGGGTCCTCTTAGGAGCATTTCGACGACGCCGGTAACGAGGAAGTTGAATCTTTGGATTACCTTTTGTTTTTTTTAAAAAAAAGAATCAAAATTAAAAACATCGATTAATTCATAAAAAATGCAAAATTTTATAGCTAATAATATTTTAATAGAGTATTACAAAAACGGTCATGTCCCGTTGTCGCCTCTCTCCTCTCCGCGAAAGCATCCCTGTTCATAGTCTTGTACAACTTGAACATTTTGACTAAATTTATTTTTTTTGTGAACAATATTGAACAAATTCTGACTCCTTTTTCCTTCCCTCTACTCAAATTCCACTGTGTAAGTGTGAAGATATTTGGAAATTACAGTTGTACAACAAGAGAATGGATTAACAAATCAAATTTTCTCCATGATTATGTATTATCATTTCGTTTGACTTGGAAGGCATGAACACTAAACACACACACACAAATAATATTGTAGGATTAACACTGATGACAAGACACAACCAACACTTTGAATCACAATTAACTCGAATCACAATATTATGAACATTTTGACGACGGCAACGACATTTTCCTTCCTCACGAATGAGTGTGTGTGTGTCTCATAATATATTAATTGATCACACTGTATAGTCCTTTCTCCATGATCCAATTATAATTTTGATTATTCACTTGACACGGATTCCATTTAACACTTTGAGGTCTGTTCTGTAAGCTGAAATTATACAGTGATAGTAGGAGGAGGAGAAAGCAGTTCGAAAAAACACATTATGACCTAATGTTATCCCTCTTATTTCTCTCCACGACATTATTTCCTCCTCAATTTTCGGGGGTGTAAGTAGACTGATGGTGGGGTAAAGAAGAAAAAATTGTATAAAAGAAAAGGGAAAAAATAAAAAAAAAGTAAATGAAAATTCCAATATTTGAATATATTCTTTTTGCAAGTCAGTCAAGTTTGTTTTCAGTTTGGTTAGAAAATAAAATAAACGCCTAGTCTAGAACCAGACTAGGCCACACAGTCAGTTTGATTCTGACTGCCAACTCTACTGCCGGTCGGTCGTTACATAAACACTGACAGGTCCCCATTACACTTTAACCCACACACACCAAATTGCTTTTCCGAAAAATGGAGTGGAATTTTCCCCTACCACTACTACTGTCTGTCCGTTTGGACCTTTACCTTCTTTTTTTGATGTGTGTGTATACTCCTCCTTTTTCGAATAATTTTGTGTGGAGGACACAGGAGGGGAATTCACCTCCTGCCCGTCCTCCTCCTCCTCCTCTCTCCTTTGACTATCTTTAATTTGTGATGTACGAATGAATGTGAGAGTAATAATAATATGAGGAAAACTTTGGTGGGCAAATAAAATTTGTATGTCAAAATCAAGATATGCTGACGCCATTCTACTACTACTCTGTACTCTTCTATACTGTGTCTGTGAATGTCTCAGAATGGACCTGTATGTGTGTCATTTATATTATTGAAGATATTTGAGGGTCATGTACTAAAAAGTGTCGTCATTTTGCTAACACACAGTATGTACGAAGTATAGTACAGTATAGTATGTAGCACTCTCTATACGTCATCATAATGGTGTGTACCGTTTATATTACTATAACCAACTTGAGTCACAGTATATGTACTCATGAAGGATCCAGGACAATACGATGTCCACGAGAGTAGAGTGTGAGTGTTGAATTGAAGCATGGTATAAAATTATTTCTAATACAATTTCTATAATTTGATATTGTACTCTACTCTCATCATATAAATATTTATTTCCATTTTTTTCATTCCATATCCTCCCAGATGCTATGATGTGTATATGTAAGGATACACCAGTTCCATATGTGTTCATCATTCAGAGAAAAGAGAATTTGTTGATGAAATGGATGGGGTAAATAGAATTGCGTGTGTGAGGATGACAAGAACAATTAAAAGTTTCATTTGAATATTAGACGAAAAGGATGGTAATGATTATTATTATATTCAAGTTAATATCTTTTTGTCATGGACAGTCAAGCAGGGAGGGATGATATTTCATCTAATAATGTCCCGGTGGAATTTTTGGGAGACTTTTTCATATATAACATTGACTTGGTGTGTGTGTGTGTGAGTATCGACCTACACTTTTTGTCACATAAACTTGACATCTCATCCTTTAGAATATTCTAACAACCCCTGTTTCATCTTCATCCGAGTCACGCAATCCACTTTTTCCGAATCAATACCATTATCAATACTAGTGTGCATCAGAGCTGGAAAAAGCGCAAGTTATTTACAAACGGAAGAAAGCTGTGTGTGTCGTGTTTTGTGTACCGTTTAACATAACATGGGATGTTTATTGACATTTTCAGTCTCTTTTTATGGTTGGGAAACGGGTGTAGGGAAATTTGTAACCTTCATTATGTAATTATATGTCAAACATTAGGTACATCACATGAAATCGGGATATCCGAATTAAAATGTGTGAGGAAATAAATTCCTTGGGTGAGAAGTGAAAGCAGAAGTAGAAATATTAGCTTCTAGCTACCCTTGAATTCGATTGAATTAGCGTGGCAAATCAGGTAAAATGTCATCGTGTCGGAAAATAAATAATCTGTCAAGTATATTTTGGAGGACAGTAGACTATAATGTATATATTTTCAATAAGAAATATTGGAAGAGGATAGTTACATACGTGTTGATATGAGTATAACTCTGGTCAGAGTATTTAACTCGTCACTACATGGACAGGAAATTCCAGATATGAAATGTTTCCTTATTTTCGGTACATAGTAAATACTTTTCAATATTATTACTCGTAATTTATTACATGTATCATGAGTTTTGTTTTTCTTACCCCTTTGATTTTTACAGATATGGTTACATCGATTTGGGTCGTGTATGTAAAGAAATATTTGGTTACAGTGTTAATGAAATGTTACATGTGCTTATAGATTTTTTTTGTACTTATAGTCAAAGGAATTTCAGAGGGTGCTGGACAATGAATGGCGCAAGGACGATATCGTGGACATGCCTTTGATCGAAGTACGTTCGTAACACAATTGTGTGAGAAGAATGCGAGTAATAATAATTATTACATACAACTTGTTACAAGTAAATTGTCTAACCATTTCTTTTCTTGTTCTTTGGTTACAGATAGATAGATATGTACTTATTGGAAAGGGATAGTCACTGACTTGATTAGAATGGAATTTATTGTACACATCGAAGAGTGTGGTTGGCATGCTGCTGCTACCTGGACTCGACCTTTTGCTATCAATATTCATTCAGTGGTCAACGTGGCTTCGCCTTGGTAAAACTGAATATACATGGTACTGTATGTATTTACACAAGTACAAACGTCTTTTGCTTATCAATTGAGGAATGTCTTTACAATATAAAGGAGTTACTTTTACTGTAGTTGGGATATGTACAATAATTTATTATTTGCATTATACTGAGTACTACACAGTGAGTAGTAGTAGTTGTCTACTACTACAACTACTAATATTTTTGTCAGCATGAAAGAGAGACGTATAGTTAAATGACATACGAGGTACCTATATGTATCAATTCCAACTGGATATGCACATATCTACACGTTTCCCTCTACTACGATGACAGTTCTATTTGAAGCTAGCTTTTGTAATAACTTGTTTTATACAAAAATTAAGATCTGCTGTATATAAACTCTTTTAGATAATCGTAGCTATAGATCATTGTGCATAAATATATATCTAGGATTAGCTGGCTTTTTTTGAGGCCGGTAGTTGGACATTGTAAGTCGTAGAATTTGTAGAGTTGGGCTCTGTAGAGTAATCTGTGTCTTTACTACAAGGACAGTTTAACTATTACTTCCTGTGAATGTGTGTGTTTGGTTTTGTTGGGAATAATATCGGTGTCGTGTCACTTTATTAATATTATTATTCCATGAAATTGTCAGCACAAAATGAAAAACATGAGTAAGACAATCAAAAAATCTCCTCCGAAACGGAAACTTTTGAGAACCAGGGAAGCTGCTACTCAGACAGACGCCGAGCAGGACAGTGATAGCGATATTGCTTTAATAACTGGAGGTAACAAAATATCAAAAAATATATTTAATTTTAAAATGTAATTTTAAATAAAGATGCTAGAATTCTAGATAGTGTGAAATGAGTTGCATCATTTCAGTGATACTGATATATGGGTGACTATTTCGTTTCAGATGATGAACCTCCCCGAAAGTATTTCAAACTATTATCTGAAGAAAGGCAAAAGATTATTGACAAACTTGTTGCAGAAAATGAAAAACTCAACGATAGGATAGACCTTTTAGAACAGGAAAATGTTGAACTAGAATCTATGCTGGTGGATGCCCGAAAAATTGCAGACTACATATGTGTAAGTGAAAAAGTCAAATTAGTTTTTATTGTCACTGGCAAACATGAAAGACTCGATTATACGTGGTGTCAATGGTATGCTATCATACATTTTTTAAAAAATTCTTTTTTAATCTTATCAATAGAGTATTCCGGATGAAAATGACGAGTCGGGGATCGTCCATGATGATCACGAGGAAGAAGGTGAATCGCCACAGCACTAGTCGGGAAGATTTTCAAAATCCTTTCGTCAACAAGTCGAACGTACATACTTTTATGTAAATATATAATATTTATTTATTGCATGCATGATATTAAATGATAGTACACTGGAAGACATGGTCTTTATATAATTTTATAATTATAAATACTAATAGGATCAGTACTTGTGTACTGTTGAGTGTATATTTGTACAGTAAACGTTTATAAATTTATTTCTATCCTTGAAAGTTCACAATATCAAAATTACACGAAAAGACATAAAATCTACTTTTGTATTACAATATTATTGTCCCAAGGACTGTATTGTGTCATGTGTATACAAAGAATAAACGTTATGCATAATTCGTATCAAAAAGTCAGTTCGAGTGAGATCATAATTTCAGTTTTAAAAAATTTCAAGAGTCAGATATACTCATTAGTTGTTCAGGTTTCAAAAGCGGAAATAGTCGCTTGAACGATTCAAATTCTTTAAGAGTATCTTGATTACCAATCATTATAAGTTTCTTTTTAGCCCTAGTAATAGCCACATTTAATCGTCGTATGTCCTGTAGTATACCAGCCTGAAAATGGAAAAAAATTGATATTTTAGATGACACATGTTGAGGATCGTTAGTTTAAAGTTTTCGTAAATGTCCACATTAATGTAATTGCAACTAAAATTGTCTTTTTTTTATAAAACAAAAAGGAAAAAGGAAAGGGAAGGGAAACAAAAATGGAAACATTGGTATGTACATAAAATTCCCATATGAGAACTCATGAAACATTCCTTTCCCTTTCCATTCTAACAGTGTGAAGGAGAAGTGAAGGAGGGTTACACTAAGTAGTGTGATTGTATATTCATATGTATTGTACGATGAGTACTTATCATGAAGAATATAAAAAGTCTACTCTATAAGGACATAGGAGAAGGAGAAATTAGTATATGTAGTTCATTAACCATTTGTGTACATCATTACCTTTAATTCAGGCTCCTCACCAACCAAATTCTTATTGATATGTGCAGGACTTTTACTTGAAAGACTTTTACTCTTAGTAAATGAGCAAATTATAATATCCTTATCCCGGCCCTGGTACTGATCCACAGTGTTCACCTCAACGTATTTAAATTTGACTCCCATACCCTGGACTACTTGTCTTAAATATGTTACTTGACCACGGAAGGGTGCGATGACTCCAATATTGGCACCAGAATAACCACACTATAGAATCAATTTAAAGGTATATAGGCCAATCTTTTTAAAATATATATATTACTTGCTAAAAATTAATAGAGTATATTATCAAAATGAACTGTGGATACAAATAAGTAAAAGTCAATTACCGTGACGAAGGAGTCAATACAAGTACGAACTATATTAGCCTCATGTATATTTCGGACAGACTCTCCAATCTTCTCTTCGGGTGCATTCCAGGCTGAGGTCTCCAAAAATATAACAGACTTTACCATTTTTTTGCTCACAACAGCACTGACCCATCTTTGAATCTTATGGCTTGGTAGAGTGTATACATAGTCCTTCAACGTTTTACTGGGTAGATCGACGAAGCTCTCACTCTGTTCTTCATTAGCACATGTCATTTGATCCTTGTATACCAATTTGTTCGCGAGGTTCATTATCTCTGAATTCATTCTGTACTGTATTGATAACTCAACTGTATTGACTGGTTCAGAGACCAAAGCAAACATACTATCCTCCACCCTCATGTTCCTAAATATGTACACAAACAAAGAAACAACACATAAGCCACATTCCATTGTCCATTTCCATTACTCTATGCAAATGACCCTAACGATCCTAATATTTTTTTAAAATGGCTATAATGACCATATTTTAGTCTAAATATGATGCTGACTTCCAATAGAACCCGGGTAAAACTATAAACGGGTATTTATACAACAAATTCTTAAAAAATTGCAGGAAATTTCCAACTTTTACTAAAAGAGACCATGTGATAGCTCATTTAAATAATGGAGAACATCTTAGTTAAATTGTTGGATAGTCTTGAAAAGTTGAAGAAATTTTACTCTGATAAAAGAAAGAATGTAACAGCCTTTCGGCATTTGGAATAGTATTATGCCACTAGCATAAGTAAATAAATAGTAATTATGTTCATTGCGCAAGAAATGGAATGTTGTGAAGATTCACTGTATATATCTATTGAATAATCTTTTAAATAACTACATTTAAAGGTATATAATTAAAATATTATCAGAAAACATATATTAAAGCTCTCTGCGCTCTGTCTTCATGATGCCATTGCTGATGTAAATAATAGCAAATACGTATTTCTTACTTCACAGCTGGTGATTTTATGATGGCAGGTAATTGATCTGGATCTCCAAAAAGAACAAATTTCTTTGCCAGCATGAGCGCTCCAAACACACAAGTGGGGAGGGCTTGACTCGCTTCGTCAATGATACAATAGTCAAAGGTAGTCCGGATCCGAAATATTTCATGCTGGAGACTCATCAAGGTTGAGCCCACAATTCTCTGTTGGTAACAGTACATATCCATAAAAATTTAGTGAAGCAATTATTCAAGTCTTACATTATATTAGTCTGAGACAAGCAGGCTATAACAATGATTACATTAGCAGGTAGAAAGACAATCCCAAGATTATATTTCATTCTTTGTAATACTCTGTCACATGCATTTGGCTTTTAGACCTTTTTATCTTATCGGATTGTATACGAAAAAGAAAGCTCACATCAGAGTCCTTGTAAAGCAGGATCAAAATGAGGGTTAGGAAAATAAAATACTAGGTTTGTTTGGACAAAAACTGGTAATACGGTTTTGGATGGAAGATGTGAATAGTTTAACTTAAAATATCCAAAGTATTTTGGCTCCTAGACCAATTATGTTACTAAATTATGAAAATAAAGTATTTTACTACTTATTAATTGAAAGCAATAGACATGTCTTACTTTACTATTGTACATGTTTGTCAGCTCATCAATATTGGTGCAAGTTTTAGACATCCAATTTGTGGAGAATTGTTCTAACGACTCGGGTTTAAGTTTACTAGGAGATCCAACGCGGAGAAAGTCTTTTCTGTACCGTTTGTACTTTAAAAGAATATTATCTAATGCATTATTTGTATAGGCCACAACAAGAACATTGTAATTTTGATGAGAGAGCAGCTTGAGTAGTCCAATGATGGTTTCCGTTTTCCCTGTCAAAAATACGTTTCATTATTACACACTTTATGGAAATATTATCAACTACTAAACTAGGATTGATAGGAACATGTGTTCTGTCAATCTAACAAATAACACAACAAAAATATCTCAGATTTAACATACCAGTGCCCGGCATTCCTTTAACAAAAAGGAAGCTGTCTGTTGATACGGCCTTGAGGATTGCTCTACGTTGATCATCATTATATTTGAATAAAAATGGTTGAATCTGTACTACATTTGAAGTCTTAAAATTGGAAAACTGCGGATTCGTCCTGTTCGGAATCGACTTGCTACAAAATCAAAATAATAATTTATTATATACCTTTCTTTAATTTATAAACAAGAATAGACATATTTTGTATAGGTTATTTAGTTAGGCTCAGTTTCAGTTTTTGAGGAATACTCACTTTTCAATTATATAACTCCGTAGCCGTTGTGCGTGTGGGGTTGGTTCCATCAAGAGAGACAGATTTGCATACTGTATTTGTATAACTTTCTTGGAGACTATTCTATCAATGGTAAAACGAGTAATGGCTCGAGAGCTCCTCTCATTTAGTTTTCTACAGAGTGACAAAAAGATTATTACATTCCTGCATTACGTAAGCACATTACAACGCACCATAATATTTTAAATTAAATTATTGATTGCTAGATACTAGTCAAATCTACAAGATACCTTTCCAGAGTCAATGTTATATGATGTTTACTCATGGCTTCGATTGAGCAATACGAGATACACAACTCATCCTGTGTACTCAAAATGACCACATCTCCTTCAGTTAATAAAGTTTTGATTGCTGATTTGTCGTCACCAGTCTTTTTTAAAGTTAATTTGTAACACCTATTGCCTGCCGCATCAATAACTTCCACGGGTGAAATGTGTACAAATTCCAAATTAGTTATGCACTGGCCATGCTTTTCTCTGGAAGAATAAATTTTCAGTTAAGCAATTTAAATTATTTTACAGGACTCAACAGGAGAATATATTTAGTAACGAACTGGATTGAGATTTATAAATAAACAAAATTCACACCTAGTTGCAGCCTTTGTTTTCCATATATTTGTCAAATTTGTTGTTTTGTCGGCCTCTTCCATTTCAAGAGTTATAATTTTCATCCATCGATTAAAAAATGAAATTTCTGATTGTAGTAGGTGATCAATTGATTGAAGAATCCTTTGCTCAGTGTCGGAACATGTTGACAAGTCCTTGTCGCTGTTTGTAAATATTTACAAAACAAACTATTGCAAACTACTGCCGTAAATACTCATAGATTTAAAAAATGATTTTTATTCAACTAGAAAGACAAATAAAAATAATACTTACCTCCACATTAGAGCACATGTATTTTTCATCTCACACCGGTCACACTTGAAGTCGAAATCGATGCCACCTGGTCGAGGAATGTTTGACAATTCTCCTTTAACTGAAATTGTACTTTGTGCCAAATTATTTCTTAAAATGATCAGTGACTGTAAATCTCCGAGAGGAACAGTACACTCCTTGAGCAAGTCTTCCCTGTAATGGTAAAACACAGTTTTATTAATACATTGTGATCAAGCTATGACCTAATAAAGAAGAAAATATTGCAAGTGAAGAATACCGAATGTAAAGTAAAAGACCTCCATTGATCATGCCGTAACGAGGACGCATTAACAAATTATACAAGCAAACTTGTCCCACATGTTCATGACGTGACAAACGCTTTCCTTTATGAGCTTCATTTCCAATCTTGAACTCCAATGGAACAATCTAAAACAAAGACAAGAAGTTAGTTGTATTTTATGAAATACACACATATAACAAGTGGAATCTTATGTGGAATGAAACGTGTTAGTAGTGCTTTTACCTTCTCTTGTTTCTTCTTATCCAGAATCCGTATGGTGGCATCCAACTTTCCCTTCAATCAGAAATAAACCCATTACATACTTAATAATGTTTATTTGGCCAGAAAATGCTCATCTCCTTGCTCGATAGGAAAATTAATATAATAGTTTTTTTACCTTCAGACCAAAAATTGGATTCCAGTAGGTATCTTCAATATCACAGACTTTATTTATCTTAACATTTTGGTCTTTTGCTTGATTCAAAATTCGATTTTTGACAAATTCTTCAACATAAGGAATCAGTTCAGTTGCCATTGCGAAGGTCTCTTGGTGAGTCAATTTACAGGCATATGCAGTATTCATAATTGGAGGTGAGGATATACACTGTTTAATCAACTCTTGTAATTTTTCTTTATTCGTAATTTTATCCACCATGGCCTGTACAAAATACAAATTTGTAATGAATATCAAACCAGGAAAAACGATCAAATTGATCGGATCAATGTTATTGGAGTAAAATTCATGTGCTTCTTAACTTACACGTCCAATTAGGTCATGAGCAATTGTTCCTCTCAGCATGACTTCTGAGTCAAATGAAAATCTGAAAAATTCACCCAAAGTCGTCTTTCGTTCACACCATAATTGATTCAGAACACTTGTTACAGACACTAGAATATCTGGTTCAACGACAACAAAGCCTCCACTTCTATCGACTTTGAAGGTGTCACAGGAGCCGACTCGATTTGGTTGAACATCCACAATATTAATGAGCATTCCCTTTACCAGTTTTATACTATGCCTTCATGAAAAAAACAGAAATCGTTATTAGATGAATACAAACGTATATGTATTTATGAGTAAATAAAAAACATTTGTCATTATTATTTTTATTACCAAAGATCATACAATTCCAGGATTGCTACATGTGTACTCCTCTCTGTCTTGATTTCATATCTCGTCATACGGGAATCTGAGGATGTGAGTTTTTTCTCAATAACGTAACGATGTTGAGATTTGACAAAGGTATCATTGGAAGAATCCTCCGGTGTGAAAGACACGTCAAATGTTCCATCAAGATCCAAACCTTGTAGTTCGCGTTGAAAAATAGCATAATCGTCCTCCTGGCTGCTATGCATCTTGAATCCTCGTTGTTCACCTTTCTCGAATTCACATGTCAAGTTGACATGGACCACAAAAAAAATAAATACAAAGGTACAAAGACTTTGTGCGCCCTTTTTTGTACCTTCAATGTCAAAATATATCAAGCATAGAGTTGTCTGAGAATAACAAAAAATTGTACAACTTTTTTTTTGTAAAATAAATAAGATTAACAAGTTTTTGAAAGGGAGTGTTGAAATAATAATCATCTTCATGATTACGTGATTGTCTTTTGTATAATATACTTGAAATATACTTTTACAATGTCGGCTGAGGATCAGGATTCGGATTGTGGATTGGACGAGGATGATAATTACGAAGATTATTACTGTGCCGATGATGAGGTTCGAAAATTTACTTTATTTACACAATTTTAGCATTTGTGTTTACTAATTGATTAATACTACATGTTGTTATTGTTTTAGGTGGAGATGGGAGACTTGAAGAAAGATCCAGAGAGCTTCCCTTTTGAATGCCTTCGAGGTCAACATTTTACATTTTAACCATTTTAGAAATTGTGTAAAATTACAATTTCCAAAAATAATTAAATACTAACTTTCAAATGTACTCTTTCAGTTGACGAAGTGGAAAAATTGTTGAATGAACTTGTAGAGATGTTATCTCTACAGTTGGAAGTAAGAACACAAAAAAAAGTTTACATTGGGTTTTTGACTGTTAAAGTATTGCTAGAAATTAATTGAATTTATGAAATAATTTCATCAGGTGACTCCAGCCCTTGCAAAACTACTACTTCATACCCTTGAATGGTCTTTACCAGAGATCATATACAAGTAACAAAAATATCTTCTTTCGTCCTTATTCATGTCAATTTAGAAAGTCTCATTGATATTGAATCGTTATGTACTACTATAGTCGACCACAGTTAATAAATCAATAATAAGTAATAATTTATCAGTCACGACTTAACATTTTATCGTTTTTTCCCTTTACTTCAGGTATGAATCAGATGCTCATGGTACATTAGTGGCTGCTCGCGTCAAACCAGGTATTTTTATACGTCTTGTAGTACTTGTACGGTTCTAAAAATTTTGTGGTTAAAACCAAAAGCAAAGCATTGACATACTGAAAAAGGTTAATACATTTGTTTTTTTTCTCGTGTGCCCCCATTATTTCCAAAGCTATTCCAGCAAGTACGAGACCGGACTTTGGTGGCGGATTAAATAATAATACACCTAAACCATTAACTCAGTGTTCATTGAAAGTAGGAACGACTGTCTGTCCCGTTTGTGTCGCAAAGTAAGAAGTACTTTTTTTTAATCTATTTATAGTGGAATTTCAAGACAAATACATACTATAGCAATGTTTGTATTTCTTTTGTAGTCAACCAACAGACTCATTCAGGTCCTTAGCCTGTGGTCACCAGGTACTGTCTAATTACATAAATGTTGCTGGTTCAATTTACTGTCTTATTCTACTTGGACAAAATTAACCAATCTATTTTCGTTTTCAGTTTTGTAAAGAATGCTGGGGCACTCATTTTGAAGTGCAAATAGTGGAAGGTAGCAGTACAGGTAATTATCTAAACTATGCAAAACATTAGTATTATTGTCACTGGAAATTGTGAAGAGTTAGTGTTAATACTACATTTCTATAAATGTTTTGACAGCAATCGGATGTATGGCTAGTAAGTAAAATACAGAACAAAAGCACTGTTTTTTGTCATTTTCATTGTCAGTTTAATTATTGATGTTTACGATGAGTAACATTGTGATAATCGAATGTTAATTTATATCCCTCCCTATAGTAGACTGTGTCGTACTAGCTCCAGAAGACTTTGTACTGGCTATGTTGACGCGACCTACGATTCGAGAAAAATACCAACGTTTTGCTTTCAGGGACTACGTAAAATCGCATCCTCAATTACGGTAAAACAACGTTCAGTAGTTTAATTTTGTTTCTTCTTTGATTAACGACGAAAAAAACTAATGCCTTTTTTTACAATCTAGGTTTTGTCCCGGTCCTAATTGTGATATAATAGTTCGAAGCCAAGAGCCTATGGCAAAGAGAGTTGTCTGTCTTCAGTGCAAGTCTTCATTTTGGTATAATGAATTTGACATAATATGCTTAGTGTTTTAGGTTCTTTCTTTAATGTATTTGAGTCAATTTGAGGTTGACAGTATTTGTATTTATGTTTGTTCACGCCAGCTTTAAGTGTGGAACTGACTACCATGCTCCGACAGATTGTGAAACGATCAAAAGATGGCTAACGAAATGTGCGGATGACAGTGAGACTGCAAATTATATCAGTGCTCATACCAAGGATGTAAGATTTTATTTATAAATAAGAAATATCAAATTATGTTTCGATTCCTGTCCACAAATATTTCATATCATTATTAAATTTATCGTTCTAGTGTCCTAAATGCCATATATGCATCGAAAAAAATGGAGGTTTGTTTTTACAAAAAAAATACTAGATCTTATATTAGGAGGCCAGTTATTTATTTATTTATCTGAAAACATGTAAATACCCCTCAACTAATTGATGGTATTGAATTATTTAGGTTGCAATCATATGCAGTGCTACAACTGTAAACATGATTTTTGTTGGATGTGTTTGGGAGATTGGAAAAATCATGGCTCTGAATACTACGAATGCTCACGGTATAAAGAAAATCCAAATATTGCCTACGAGTCAGTACATGCTCAAGGTAAGAGACGGTTCTTTCATTCATCAAAATTACTTGAAAACATGTAGTATGTTCAACTAATATTGATTCTTTCAATTTTCTCGAAAATTCCAGCGAGAGAAGCGTTGAAAAAGTATCTTCACTACTATGAAAGGGTATGTTTATTATTACCAAAAAGACAGATTTGAGATTATATTTGTATTTGTTGACTGAATGGAACTTCACAAATAAATGATTGCGATTACAGTGGGAAAATCATTCAAAAAGCCTCAGACTTGAAGAGACGACTTTACAAAGAATAAAAGATAGGATCGAAGCAAAAGTGAGTATTATAATAATATTCTAAAAATGAATCGTTTCAATGTTGATCATATGATTAAAATGGTTATTTGTGGTTATCAAAGGTGATGGAAGCAGCAGGAACATGGATTGACTGGCAATATTTACTTGACGCAGCTACTTTACTTGCAAAATGTCGATATACATTAAAGTACACGTACCCTTACGCTTACTATATGGAACTCGGCCCTCGGAAAGAACTGGTAATGCACATTTTAAAAAAAGCTGTACTCTAGAATAAACAATGATAATAGTATCACTGATGATGAATTTTTTAAAATTATTTAAGTTTGAATACCAACAAGCTCAGTTGGAGGCTGAAATTGAAAACCTGTCATGGAAAATTGAAAGAGCAGAAACTACGGATAGGGGTGATTTACAGAATCAGATGGATATAGCAGAGAAGCGTAGAAGTATTCTGTTAAAAAATTTAATTTAATAAGAATACGTCATCAGAGAAAGTGGTAAAAAATTTTTTTTTTATCAACGCCGAGTATGGTAGGGGTGTGATGAAGTTTTGAAGAAAGAGTCGAATGAGAGCAATTAACTTTTTTCCCAGTAATTCTTTGGTCATTTTATTTGTCTTTGTATACCGTTTGTAATCTTTTTTGTCCAGTTGTTCACTTGTCTCTCTCTTCTAATTTTGCATCTATAGTATCGTAGGGAAAGTTTTCAGTCAGTGCACAAGATGGATGGATGAGTCTGATGAATTATTTCCACACGTGTGTAAAAAATGGACAAAGGAAAGTGCGACGACACTTATTTACTCGAAAGGGTCTAATATGACTGATGTGCAACTTTTTTTTTCAAAATAACAAAACAAAGAGAAAAAGTTCATCGTTTTGTTCAATTCTGAATCTTTATAAGATTATCTTTTATTATTATTATTATTATTAACGTACCGCATAACTCGTTCTGTAATACTTTATCATTTTATATAATATACTGTTATTACGGAGATGAGATCAACTGTGAATATTCGTATCGTAGTACTAATAATCTTTAATAATGTTTTTGTTACTTAAAGAGACTTCCACAATGATAGCCAAGTTTAATCATGAAAGTTTGCGATCAATAAAAATAAATAATGTCTTAAGTTTATATTTAAGTGAAGTAAAAGTCCTAAATAATATTATTACCTATAAGTGTCAGACCAAAAAGATTAAAAAAAAGTATCAGGTTTTATATTGTGTGTACTTCTTCAAAAATTATTATTGTTGTCAACAAAACAATCATCCTTCCTTTGCATAACTCATACGTCATTTATCACAAACATTTTTCATCAGGATGAATACAATGATGAGTAATAACAAATGATACACCATAAGTCATGCAATTCTAGCTATTCATATCATACTTAATAGATTAAATTTTAAATTTCTCTACCTTTTGAAAAATAATAAATTTCTTTTGTACATCTTTCTTTTTTGACAAACTTTTCTTGTACAATTAGTCTCAGAGTTATTACTACTTCAGAACTTACTCAAAATAATGTTTTAAATTTGTAAAATAATATATTTCAATATGAGAAACATTTCAGTTGAAACAGCACACTACATATATAAAGTTAGTATTACATCGATTTCCAATACGCAGTACTGAGCCTTTGTTATATTGACTCGTATGTTCCGTTGATAATTGACTCTCACAAAAATACCATGATAAGTACTATGACAAACATATAATGATAGTAACTTGCATATACTATGTTATTATTGGCAATGATAAGGTAACATGGTAATAATAATAATATCATTTGCTCAACATTTCATTATAAATAGAACATACATAACAATAATGCGCTCATTTGTCCTTTGAGTAAAAAAATTGAATATTATTATAATAGGTAATTTATAATATTTTTTCTTTATAAAAAATAACGTGTGTTTCATCTGAAATATTTTGCCTTATTCGGAGAATATCTGATGTCGAATAGTTCAACGACTGGTCTGCGAATCACTTCAACACCTCGTGAGGGACCTGGAAGGGGTAGTGACGAAATCCAATGGAATTTTGGAACTAAATTTTGGCATTTTTTCCAAGAGGATGACACCTGTAACAAATGAAAATAATATAAAATTTTTATTTAATTATGCATGAAACATGAAATGATCAACAAATCTAAACACATGAAGAAATCCAATTTCATTTCATTAAAAATTTGACTTACAAGAGAATCTCTTTGGTTTGACTCTGCCAGCAAGGTAAGTTCTCGGGCAATATCTGCATCCGTCATTCGATGAACGACCACTTGAACATCTCGACATTGATTATAAAGTGGGTAACATCGTTCCCGCAAACCTAATAACAAATAAATAATTAGAATGACAATAATCAACGATAATTCTTTCATAAACATCAATCTCCTCACAACAACAGTAATATGATAAGTAAAATGACATCCTTACCAATCGTCAGTTCAACTTTGCGCTTTAGACGTTGACGATGACCATATGCATAAGTATGTACATACTGACCCTTCTTTATCTTGGATCTTCGAGTATTAATCTCAGGCCACTGAGTGGAAGTACTAGAAGTATTCCTAATTTTGGTCAAGGGTGAACAGTACTTGTCTAATTTTGCAACTTCATCTGTAGGATTTACACATTTCCCAAGTCCAGCTACTAGAATTATCCTCTTTCCTAGTGTTGATGAGATGGGAACCGGATTATTCCTAAAGTAGGTTGTAACTTGTCCTTTTCGTGACCTCAGTTTTTTACCTAGGGTAGACTCAAATGATGAAAGCTCGTCAGGCGAAGAAGTTT
Organism: Pygmarrhopalites habei; assembly: GCA_009870185.1. Classification (NCBI taxonomy): domain Eukaryota; kingdom Metazoa; phylum Arthropoda; class Collembola; order Symphypleona; family Arrhopalitidae; genus Pygmarrhopalites; species Pygmarrhopalites habei. Next base: position 17,338 of record WJFB01002385.1, read on the forward strand.
TAGCAGCCTTGTCAGTCAAATTAAGGGCTGATAGGAACGACAACTATAAAAATATACATAAAATTATTATTATTATTCAAAGATATCCATGCCCGCATCAGCACGCTTTTTTCAACGGCTATTACGCACTTATTGCCTGCAATGAGAGAGATGCTATTTAATACCTTATTTGACTCGGGGTCATCTGGCTTCTTTTTATTTTTTGGCTGGTCATCAGGTATAGGTGGAAGCAGACCATTGACGATCTTCATCTTTGACATGGGAAGTACCACTTTTTGCCCATTTTGTAAGGGTTTCTTTACTTCCACATTTTGTTTGTTAACATTATTATTGTTGAGTTCTGGAAGTACAATTACGGGACGTTCTCTCAGAAACTTTTTGATTCCAGCAGTCAGAGGTACCCTGACCTTCTGCTGCTTCCCCCTTGACGACTGAGGGACAGGTGACATGTCGTTAAATTGGGTCACCACAAAAATCTCCGCGGTAGTAGTAGAGTTACTAAGACCTGGACAAAACAAGGTCAAAATGTATCACACCAATCAAATACAAGTTCATCCCCTATTTAGGCACTTTCCACAACTATTTATGTCCCTACTCCAGTGACTCTGAAATGCTGTCCACCTCAATATTCTCAAAAAAACCCCAAAATTTTGGAAATTTTTTGGAAGCCAGAGAGAAGCGGGAAAACTTGGGACTTATGTTCCACGAGACGAAATGGCACCACGATATAGCACCACGTTCCGTGTGCAGAGTACCAACGGTCCTTGCACCCAATTTTTCGAAAAATTGATTATAAAAATTAGTTAATTAATGAATGTCTTCTCAAAGAACAGGACCTGACAGAAATGACTCGTTTGTATCTTATTCCAATTTTTTGGAAGTTATCAATTGAATGGGTTATGTCAAAATACATACAAAGTGATTGTGACACTTTCCAATTTCTGAATTTCGATGAATAAAAGACAGGATTTTTTTATATATCAAAAGTTTTCAATAAAAATAATGTCAACGGATCAAGATTTGTTTTAAAGTTAATTTCATTGTTTAAAAAAATTGTCTGGAAATATTGAAAAATAATTTACATTACTGGTATCATATTTTCAAACTCTAATATTTCCAATATTATAATTGTGACTATAATTAAAGTAATTAGGTATTTACCTCAAGTACTTTTAAAATTCATTGTTTCAATAATAGTAATCAGCCTAATGTTGAAGAATTTTTTTTCTCAAAAATTGGGGTAATCGAAAAATTTAGAAATTCTAAATCGAAAATTCGACTAACTAGATACAATCCCAAGAAATAAACAGATCAAAAATATTTTATTACTGAATTGATTCAAGATGTTAATTTAAAGAGGAAATTGAGTGCAAGTAAAATATTTGTAGTTTCCAAGATGTCGACCAAAAAAATGGCCACAAGTGGTCGCAAAATTGACAGCGCCCAAAAGTGAAAACAAAATGACCGACATCTTTATAGTTAATATTTTAAGGAAACTGACAATTAACACGATATAATTATAGGGAAAATCAAAATTATGTCTCTTACCTTTTCTCCCAAAATTTTTTAGATCCGACAACGAAAAACAATTCTGGTTTTCTCAAGACCGATCGAAAGAGCCGCGTTGGCGCTGTGATCGCCTCTACTACGTCCTTAGAAAAAATTATCGATAATTCATAATGTTCGAATTACAGAAACTGAAAAATAACTTAGCCAGTCCATAATCTTTCATTTCATTGTCATATTACACAGATAATGCAAAATGATCACAATTCATTACAGCCCAATTCACACGTTTCGTACGGTTGTTCGCAAAAAAATGTATACACAAGTACTTAATCGATTGATGAAGTGTTATATAGACGCTGCATTTGAATACGAGGAAACTGATTAAATAATTTTCTAACAAATTTATATAGAAATAATTAATAATTAGAATTACAAGCAGGCAATTCCAAACCAGATCAACATAAAAATTACTCCTATTTTTATACATTGTGTGTGTCCAAGTTGTACAAATAGAAATGCACACCTACTTATTTATACATACTACGCTTTATATTACCAGTAGGGACATACAGTGAAACCTCTATATATGAGCATGGGCTATAGTAGAAACCTGGCCTTGTGGCTAAACGATCTTGGTCCCGGCAGAAGCCCCTTTGACTCTATATTAAGAGACTGGGCTATAGTAGCCTTCGTTATAAGAGAAATCTGGCTATTAGGGCCAGATTTTTTGGTCCCTTCAACAGATTTGTAATGTAATTTTCGCCGTATATAATGGCCATCCACAAATGACGTATACATGTATCTGCTTACATGTTTTCATATTCATGGGATTGGGGTAATGGTCAAGCTAAGCCGTAGTACTAAGAACTCTAGTCTTGAAAAAAGTCAACATGTGTTTATTGTACAGTGTCTCA